>JARFOC010000191.1:74088-99768 GCA_031763485.1 Osmoderma eremita | reverse complement strand
CTAATTAAATCATTACTATACCAGCAGGGAAATTTACATGGGCTAACTAAAGATTTGGGTACATGTTTTTCCAAATATATTATAGAATAAAAAGCAAAGATCCTCTCATCCGAAAAAACCCTCTTTGTCTGCGACTACACAGAGGATTCGTTAGCTTAACTTTTCTAAAATTCGGCTGCCTAGGTCACTGCACATTGCAAATGTGTCACAAATTATCTGTTACTGTTCTACAAAGTTCATCCTACAAAAGTTTAATTTGAGTGAGGTACAGGAATTATAGTGGCCATGTTATGATTTGTAATCGTACATTCCTTTCTAGCTCTTCGTTTAAATAGTTTTGCATTCTGCTGCTATACACCTGCAGTTATTATCGTGCACGAAAATGAAGACGAAATCCGCCAATCAAACCAACCCCAGATGGTAATACTTGCAATACTTTCAAGTAATTTTTCCTATTTAAAATTCCTTTGTTCTTCATCCAATCTTCACACACGCACAACAGAAGCTTCACCAAACAAACCCAGAATTCTTTCCTTGTTTTATGATGGATCTAGTCATCTACCGTAACAAACACACGCGCCATTTATCCAAATACCTGATAACTGTAACTACTAAGTCCAATGTAAGCGTTATTACCCTACCATTCTGCCGTCCAGCTTCTATGGGCTTCTGCACGCTGATGCCCAAAATGAACTTATTTACATAACGTAGATTCACAGCAATACCTACTCAATATCTTCTCTTTAATTGATTTTTTTCATATCAAGTTGTTAATGTTCACAGTAACATTGTTGCTCAATTGCAGTCTTTAAGGATGCCATGTTTTCGATGCAGATTCAGAAAATACTTAACGTTATGATATTATTTTTTATTTAATTTTTTTGTTTAACCCACTGCCTACTACTGCTTTTCCTCCCATATTCAAGCAAATTCGATAATTCCTTTTTTTTTCATTTATCTGTTCACTTAGTTGGAATTAAACGTACTTTGTTTAATTAAAGTACTTTAGTTTATTCAATAGCTTTATATTTTATTTTTTAATTTTTCTTTAACTTTAATAATCATAGCATTCTCCCCCACCAGTTTTTTTAAAATCAGGGTACAGCACTGGAAAATCAAGCCTAGTGTATTCTTTTGTAGGTTATTTTTCTTTCCATTATTGTTAATTTAACTGTTTTAATTTTGTTGAGATTATGTTATGTGTATACACATATTTGCAAGGAAATTATTACCCCTTGACGCGTTTGTCGTTGTAGTACATTTCTTTGACCCTAACGTTTCGCTCGCCGTTGTGGTTGACATTTTCGAAACTGGAATAAACACCGTTTTCACGAAACGTCAGAGTTTGAAAATGCATTATATTCTACAAAGACAACGAATGGTTCTGACAATTTGGATGAACGCTTGAATAATTATTAAGATCTGCCCTTTAGGAGACACCATACCGAAAATAAGGCTAGGATTCCATGGTTTTATATACAGTGGTAGGTATAAAAATATTTAGCCAATCAAATGAAACTCATTAAATTATTACTGGGATAATTGTAGTGTACGTGTAAATTAACTTAACCGTAATGGTTACCTATGCTAAACAACTGTCTTTGCAAATCTCTCTCTGTTAAACATCGGCATAATTAAATGTTAACTTTACTACATTTGCGCACCGGACAGGAATTCAAATAGCAAACAGTGCAACGCTATCTGATCTCCAATTCCTTCATTTGAATCCCGCAATAATCACTGGCGTCTTAATCGGTTCACTAGAGTGAATACATAGGAGTATTCAGCCGCCATGCGATCCTTGCACGTCGCCGTTTTCGTTCATAAGGAAAGTTTCTAGTCACTCGTGTTTTAGTACCAGGCACCGCTGCACTAATGCACGATATAGCGGGGTCGTTACCGTAAATCTCCGCATCGGCCGTTTCTGATGTTTACCGCTCCCGAGGGGATTAATTTGCGAACGGACATCAACGATGACGCGACGTTACTGGAAAACTAGAGAGGAGAAAGATAATAATGAGTATTTATCCGTGTTCTGATGTTCTGTTTGTTTAATGTACGTACGCCGATGGTAAATTACATTTTATCCACATACCTCAAGGAAATGTATGGTATTACATGATTTAAATAAGCGTGCACGTTAGTATAATAAAATAAACAATAATTTTCTGCTTAGAACATTTGTCTCGAGATACCTTTAGCTATCGGCTACCTTTCATTTTCCTGTATTTGTCGGTAAGAAAATATTAGCCACCTGTTTTGTTGCGTTGTTATTGTTAAGTGCTTTGTGCTAGTATTACAATTCTCAAAGAATCTAACTATTTTATTAACGTTTGTCCTTCGTCTTACGTAATATACAATGTATTGACGAATAGGTGTCACGAGAAGAGAAAAGCCTTACAGTTTCATGAAAAGAGAATTCTTTAAGTTTTTAGTTTCTTTAAAACGCAATACTTTTTTTTAATTGTGTGTAAAACAGTTTCTTTTATAATTTTTAAACAGAAATGTCTTTCTGTATTGTTCTGCCAAACAGGATATAGTTAACGATACCTTCCTAAACAATAATAAAAAAATAAATTGGCTGAGCGCAACGACATTGGTTACTGTTGGTAGTCCACCAACAAAAGCATCTTGAAAAGGGAAATAAAAGCTCTAGTATCATCAAATGTGGACGAGTATATTGCGTTTTCAAAAGGTTTTGTAAAATTTGAGAGAATTGATATTATGAGTCATAATTCTCCATCTTAATTCTGTCGTCCTTTTTGAATATTAAACAAATTCTTCTACGTCGCAAAAGACACGGAAAATGATATAGTGGAAAGATTAATTATAGATGGGAAGACTTTAACCAAGGCAAATCTTGTATCCCTCAGAGTCATACTTATAATTAGATCATCGCCAGCACTAAAATCATGAGAAAAAGTGGCCATGACGTTGATTAAATCTTCTTCGGTAAAATTGAATAGCACAAATGGGATAGTTTAATATTAATGAGCAGTAGAAGGATAATTTGGTCGCTAGGTTGACGAGTTGACATAGGCATTATCTTGTGAGGAATCAATACGAGTGTAGTGATCTTATTGCACATATTAAGACAAATATTACAATAGAACGTATATTACTGCTCCTTTCCGCGAAATTCTTGTAAAAGAGTTTTGCTACATATGAGATGTTGTACATTAATAGCTTCTCCTGTACGTATTCTTTAATTTATTGTCATAGTTGGGTAGGTTATACACCCTTTGCTTAAGGTATCAACGAATGAAAAAATCCATAATGTTCAAGGCGGGCGAACATATCTCCCAATGACCGGGATTTAAATTGCAACGTTAACCATTGTCTGAGAACATTTACGGAATGAGCGGAATAAGAAAGAAAATATAACTGCTTGTAGACAGTAATCCAATTGATATTGCTAAGGCGTTTGCTTCTCACTTTCAGTAAAATTTTCCCCAACTTCTGACGTCTTTCCTTAATAAAATTTTTTGTATTGCTGTTCTGACGGGGCTTAATCTGTCAGATTCTTGAGTTCTACCATCACTGTGAGAATTTACTCAGTTCCTTCATTCTTAATTAGAGACAGTAAAGATGTGTTACAGCATCCACTGTTGCACATATTCAACCTTATTTTAAAATTAATAGCGTAACGTAGTTCCGAAACATATCCGTCTTTTAAAATTTGTTGAACAGAAAGAAAGAATCAACTAGAGATATGATCAGACTATCACCTAACGTGTCAAAGGCTTTCCAGTTTACACTGTTCTATATGCATGTCTCTAGCAGCATCCCTTCCTATAAATATGGATTTGTGGGTGGTATATCACCAACTATAAATTTTCTGAATGTTTGCAGATTATGTTCCTCAATCTCTCGATTTATGGGTTCAGCTGGATGTGATGTATGGTGATTTCTCCAAGGTGTTCGATTATGTTCAACATTCTGTGTTCATAAGTAAACTGAGTAGATTTGGTCCATCTGATGATATCATCACTCTTTTAAGCTCTTATCTTAATTATAGAGATAAGGAAACCTAAGTACAAGTGATGAGTTCCGTAAGGGTCAGTTTTGGGTCAACTTCTGTGCTTCTCAATCTCTCGACTCATTGGTTCAGGTGGATGTAATATATGGTGGTTCCTCCCGGGGCTTCCATTAAGTTTAACGTTCTTTGTTCATACGTAAATGGAGTAGATTTTGTCTATCTAACAATATAATCAATCTTTTAAGCTCTTATCTTAATGGTAGGGATAACTTTGTGGAATAGGTACCCTCGCGTCGTATTGAATCATATAAAAACCTAAGTACAAGTCGTGTTCACCAAGGGTCAGTTTTAGGTGCACTGCTATATCCATTATGTCCATATGTCCATTAATGACGTTGCCAAATTATTTGCTTCTGTGTCTATTGTATGATGTTGATTTAATGCTGGTTTAATCCATGAGCGAATGTGTGCAGCTGCAAGATATTATTGGATCCTTATATAACTAGTCCTTATAAAACCATCTCCAACTAAATATCGGAAAACGCAAGACAATGACCTTTACCAGAAATGCGGTGGCACTTCAATATAATTACTCAATCAATAAATTGATTCTGGAATTATGTCAAAAATTCAACGATTTAGGTCGATTTTTATATTAATATTAGTTTTATATTAATATCTCAATACTTCGAAAAATATTGTATCAGAAATTCTTTCTTAGATAGCACTACTTTTTCTTTTTCTGTTTCGTTTCACTTATATTCGTTGTAGAATTAATATTGCGGAACCTTACTTAAAGTTATTGTGTAAATACCAGACATTAATCTTTCAAATATATTTTATATACTTTAAAGAAAACAAAAACAAAGGGATTACCTGAGCCTTACTTCTTTACTTCTTAAAATTAAAAAAAGGCGCCGAAAGAAGCCAAATTGTTTTTGAAGGGACCATATACGCCATATAAATTTAACTTTCTGCATTCATCTCCCTAGCAGGTGTACCTAGCTTTTATCTTATTATGGTAATGAACAAGTTTCGGAAAATACGTCATCTTAAAGATAATTAGACTGTTTTTATCATGAAAGTTCGTCAGTTGAGTTGTACTTCGACAATGCATAGTAACGCAATGAAAAACTTTTGCTTGGCATTTAACTTCATTTTGCTTGTAAAAAGTGGAATAGATGAAAGAATTACTTAAGTACAACTAATAAATACAAATAAATTTATAGCCCATACGCGATAACTATTTTGCTATTATTCTTCATACTATGATACATTGTCAGTTCTGTCTCGCCACTCATTGATCGATTACAGTCCGAATTCCTCTTTCATAATTTAGGACAAACTTGGCGCTTTGATATGATAAACATTTCAACATAGGGGAGTATTTAAACTCAGAAGCGGTTGCTAATACTCACATTTCGTAACTGAACCAAAACGATAACCGTTTCTTGAGATTCATAAACTATGCACGTCTAAATAAACAAATATCTCCAAACAAAAGTTTTGGCTTCTCTGCTTATCTAATTTGACACTAATATCCCCAGAAATGGCTTTTCAATAATAAGTGATGAGTAGAGATACAAGTGGAAAGAAATAACTTTTGACGTATGGTGAACAATTGTGCTTCTAAGAACGGCAATATTAAAAACGAAGCGGCTCTCTTTAAAGAATTCCAGCATAAAAGAGGTGTTTGCAATTGGTGAATAAAATTAATGTTTACATTTCCGCAATCTTCGCATATGCGTGCACATTTGTGTTTCAAGTAATTGCTTACACAAGTTTTTACAGTCTCAATGTTGTTCTGGTATTACAGAATATATGACCGCATTGCAGAAAAACAAAGTTTTTATTGAAAGCCATTTTTTAAGCCATAAAATGATAATGCCCCCCCCCCCCCCCCCGTACTATTTTCATATGGCATAATTTTACGGGTTTATTGAACGTTTGTGTCCATATCATCTATAATCTCTTAAGATAAAATCTTTCCAACAATTCTATTCAAGTGTAGTAAAATCTAGAATATTCTTTGTGTATGTGCTTATATTCGTACATGCATACATATTCAGCAGCCTAACGTTATGCCAATTATATCCTTTTCTAAATGGAAAAAGTCAATTAAATCTAAATTTAAAGTTACTACTTTTTAAAGTGGCTGTAAGATCGAGACTCACGTATGCCTCCCCAATTTGAGGTCACGCTGTTAAGACCCACCTAAAGAAAATTCAAAGGGAACAGAACAGATTCCTGAGATTTATTAACGCTCCGTGGTATGTTAGGAATTTGAACATTGATAGGGACCTAAAAATCCCCTCAATTTTATCACATATGTAGGAACTTGCCCGGAATTATTTTGCCAAAGTCCAGGACCATGAAAACCCAACAATCGCCACATTGTATATTCAGAACAGGGAAGGTAAACATCGAAGACCTCACTACAGTCTATCCGACGAATCGGGAAACTAAGTTCATTACCCAGTAACCACTGATTAACACCACAAGCATTCTACAGAATTAGAGCCAATTTCAACATAGGAATGTACTCTTTCCATGTCGAAATTGGCTCTAATTCAACTCTGTTTGCCATGAAGTCAAGAAGAAGAAGAAGAAGAGGCCTCTGAAGATGATTAACACAGACCTTAATGGTATTGCTTTCAAAGAGGATGAACGTGTATTGTAATAATTAGCAGTAACTTGATTTTCAGGAAATCAATATTAGTTCTGGGCACCTGTCATTATTCAGATAGAAAATCGCCAACGGTCCTACCTCTACTCACTGGAAAATACATGGCTACACGTTCCTGTTGCTGATTGGTTAAAATTTGAGGCAAGTTTACAATGATGTAAAGTTGACACTTCCACGTATTGTATTCATGTTGGATAAAGTTAAATATCACTAGAATTCTCAAACGTTAGCTTTACCTTCCTTGTTTGTGTTCTTGTCATGTTTTTGCGGTGGGGTCAGCATAGCACCATAAATAAATTTAGTATTATTTAGTGTATAATACACCTGAATTCAAGCAATCGACACATCGTAATTAAGTGGTGTTTACAAATATATTTTCTGCGCGTATGTTGACTCCACTGGTCAAAAATTTTTGACACCTGCAGTTATGATCTTTGAATCTGATGCTTCAAAGCCATAGTACTCTATGTTAAGTCTAAGAGAAGATGATACCTGAGACGCATATAGATGTCCTGAAATGTGATCTTTAACCAAACTATTTTTCTAATAAATACTCCTCATACTATCTCCAAAATAATCTTGAAAGATCGCACACCTTTGGGAGCTTATTACTTTTTCCACCTCGGGTGTTTTATCATGCAAACTAAGATTTGGGAGAAGAAAGGTAAAACGTTTCTTATACATTGTTGCTTCAAATATCCATATCTGGCGTTCCACAAATCAGCGATAACTGTGCTGACCTAAATACTGCTATTACAAACATTAGTCCAAATAAACTTCACCTGAAAATAAAGTATGAACCACAAAGTGCACAAAAGGGGGTCATATACACCCAATGAGGTGTTATTTTTGTAGGAAATGGGATTTAAAACAATATATTTCGACAAACTAACTTATACATTGGCAGAAAAATGCATGCAAGCATTTTTTTTAATAAGGTTTCTTATACAACATATTTCTGTTGTTTCTAAATATAAAGGTTGACAGCATCCAGCATAAGACATCCTCAAATTAATTACAGTAAAGAACCTGATGAGATAGAAACTAATATTAGAAGCAAGCGAACGAAAAAGTGATCCAAATAGGATTTCGAAGAGGAGTGAATATTCTACCCTACCTTGATTGAATTTCCTTTTTTCACAATTATAGCATCTGTGTGAAGAAATTTTATCAGAATAAATAAGTCAGTCTTAATAAATCCTGACGTATAGCTTAACGCAATATTGTTAACTTTAGCTTTATAATATGCTCTAATACCTTGGATATCCTAAGCCAAAACATTTCGTGTACATATGTTGGGGTATGCGCCTACTTTCTCAATACATGATATTTTGAACTGTTGTAGTGTACATTTTCCAGTTATTGTTGTTAGTACAGATTGAGTCACTCCACTTGGAAATAAGGTTCTTCAATTCTCTGAATAGAATCTCAGCATTTATAGATACTGCATTACATCACGTGTAACGTATAATTTTTCATGTCTACCGACACGTGCTACATATTATTATTATACGGTGATGAAATCTCGCGTTTTATATTCCCTATTTAAAAAACCTACATCGTTAACGATAATGCTTTGTTAATTTAAGCAAATAACTTATAATTAAGCACCATATGTTGCGGAATTTAAAAATCAATAGCACATGCTTAAGTGGAACTAGCTGTGGGCTGTTACACACATATTATGCACATGCTCATAATAATGTACATATTATCACATACGTGCATTATGAAAGCTTTAGTAGCCCGCAGGTCGAATTTATTGTGAGCCTCGAAATGAAAAGCAGTTAATATCAACCTCAATAAAGCAATAATAATAACCCTGCACAATTACCATGTACTTTACTTTTCGATGCCGTTCGCTTGTTGGGTCAACATCTGCTGAAATTATGCATGCTCATACCGAAAGGTGATTATGTACTATTATTGTAAAAGTGTTAAATTCCTGAATAAATAAGAATACGGAGGACTAACGATTTTGTTCGAGGAATCTGATATGGTCATTACGACAAGTGGCACAGATCCATACACATGTACTTATGCATACACAAGAATGTAGGCAGGTATGCAGTGGCGTACTAAATTTTACAAAAGTAATCAAAAACAAAAATATAAAAATTTCCGAAATTATTTTTGATATGCCTAAACAAAATAAAGTTTCTCTTGTGTATTGATCAAAACAGTATTGCATTATATTTTAAAATTATAATTGAAACCGCTTGGGCACAAAAACAATACAATAATAAAATTAACACAGTCTCCGGGCGAAATTTCTTTAACCCCGTTTGGATTGTCGAACAGCGTGCTGGTGACATCCGAACGCCCGTTTGGTATACGGCAAACGGGGCTGACGACATCCTAGCACCGTCTAGTTGTGGCTCGAGGGGCGATAATCCTGTATCGTTTTAGTCAACGGCACTGTATTGTATTACGCAAATTTAATACGAATTCGCTCAAGGAACTTTTAAATAACTCTTTTTCAAGACGGAGTTTTCATGAAATAATTTAAATTAAATCAGTGGGGCCCCGCCTATCTCTACAATAACTATAAATTAACATTGACAGAGCAAAAACAATTTAACTTTTAATATCAATTAAATACTATAATATTAATAATAGTATTAATGCTACCAACTTCAATTCAAGATACAGACAAGTTTCTGTTCACAAACACCGTTGCATGGACTTTATTTTCCGCAATTAATAAAATTATAGTAACAATTCCTGGTTAATTTACAGTTATTTTTTGTGCAGCTATTATCCCTTAAAAACTCATGAGCCGTAACGGCAGGTATGTACGCTGCAGTTATTACATAAAACGCGGCCTACATACTTGCAGTAAATGTTGAAAAAACGTGTAGCTCGAAATGTATCTATAATATACACCTTTACATCTTAGTCACGCTCATGTTTGGCAAAACGTAACAACTTTGCTAATATGTTGCGGAAAGTTTTTCCAGCTGCTCTTTTTACTATTCCTTTCATTGTTGTTTCCTGGTGCGACACAGGTTTTTATCTAAACAGCATTGTTCGTCCACAATGAAATACCGGCTTGGCTTACGAGAACTAACAACAACTTTTACAGTAAATAACGCATTAAAATACATGTTGACGCTTCATGGACTGAAAGAACAGTAATTAAAATCAAACGAAATTTAAAAAAACTAATAATTGTTGTAGTTGGCTTTGTGAATGACACTGATATATGAAATGAAGCTACACATAAGGATATCATTTCAATTATAAGTGGTATACATCCTAAACGTAAACCACTTAGGAATTACATACGTTAAAAAAAACAAAACCCTTCCAGTTTATGTAATTCAATAGAATTGATTTCAACTCCACCGATAATGTCCACAAGTTTAGCTACTTTTTACTTTTTGATAATGGGGAGGATAATAAAATCATTATGTGCAATATTTTGTATCTCAACATTCACTAAAGTCAATAATATTGAGGACAATGTAAATAGTCATGTTATGTGGATAAAAAATTAAAATTTAAAATATGATTCAAAGCAGCGTTTCTATACCATTCGTTACCCAATACCCAAAAAATACCATTGGTTTGATAAATATTCCATGCTGCTCTTAGCACAATCATTTTTATTCCATTATTGCATTTCTTTCTATTGATATAAATATTTCAATTGAGGCTAGTCTGCGTTTATCAAACGTCATTGAAAAGAAATTCCCGCAAGTAGGGTAACGATGAGAATGCTTTTTCTCTAAATATAAATTTCTAAATTGAAATTTGTAGGGAAGTATCTCTCTTAGAAAATATTGGAAATTAATACACTTTCAAAAGGTTTACATTAGAAACAGGGAATAATAATTAGAGAAAGAATATGTTAGAAATCGGCATATCCCGAGAGGATACTAACGTAAATAGATTTATAACAACTGCTTCAAATCACTACTTTCAGCATAAAGTAGCTAGTTTTAATTTTCCAGTTCATCACTTGTTAAGTTTTCCAACCACAAAGCACAGATATAAAACAGAAATTAATTACATCATGTACATTGCTGAATAAAAAGGTTTTCATAAGGATATGATAAACAATCTAGTCAAGAAACAAAGAAAAATTGTTGGTTAAAAGCTATACAACTCTGATATCTCAGAGTTATCAGGGCAGTTAACCTGCTAAACTACCAACACATAAATCAAATAAATATCTACCTGAAATTTTCAAAGACAATAATTTATGAATAGCGTACAAAACGAATAATTCTTTGAAAATCCCCTTAGGAAATGCCAAAGAAAAAATTGAGGTACACGAGAAATCAGATAGTAAAAAATGAATGGGAAATAACAGGTTTTGAAGAGCACATTGCCCATTTTAGCTATGACAGATCTGAGAAGGCTGATGTTGGCCCGCATATTTGACAAACAGGTCATGGCATGTAATGATGAACTGCATTTATTCAAGAGTGTAGCAAGTGGAGAGAAGAATCTTTGGAGCAAACTTGATATCGAGTTTGGAGACTTTATATACTGGAGATTTTAGCATAATCTTGGCGTTGGATTTTGGGTTTTCAGGGGCAACTATATTGTATAAGTTTGTATACGAATTTTAGATCTGTTGTGTTACAACGTATATCTAGGGAATCCACATTAAATAATATAAGTAAAGCTACGTGACTATAACCATGTAGTGGATATTCGCCTTGTAGCGTGTAACATAAGTATTTTAAAAGCTTTCTTTTTACTTTCTCCAATGCATATGGATGGTGCTTATAAAAAGGTGACCAGCTCACTGAGGCATATCGTAATTTCGAACGAATAAAACTGAAATAGAGCAATGTCATTGGTTCAATGGTGGAGAAGGGTTTTGTAATAGGAATAATTAATCAAATTGTCCTCAATGCGGAGGCAGTTACTGAGGAAAAATGTTCGTCGAAGGATATAATTGGTGACTGCCTGGCTAAGTTGTTGTCGATATGATAGACGCAGTATAATGGATTAACCCTACGAGTGTGGCTTACAACAATGCATTTAGTCACATTCAAACTCAATCTGTCATTAAGACACCACTTTCGCAGTACGTTTAGCTCATTTTGCGAGTGGACACAGTCATCAATTGTGTTAATAACATTAGAGAGCTTTAGATCGTCAGCAAAGAGCAATTTGCGACATAGCAAATAGGAGGAGTCCTAGATTCATTCCTTGGCGAACACCAAATGTGGGATAGGGATCTTGCGATTCATGACCTATATGAGCTATATAATGCTTCCTACGAGTGAGGTATGATGAGAAGAAGGTAGCCAGTGATGTGGAGAATCCAAATGCATCTAATTTCTGGAGTAGTATCGAGTGGTCAATCCGATCGCAAGCCTTGGTTAGATTGGTATAGATCACTATCTATCTATCACTATCTATCTATCACTATCTATCTATCTACTTATTTACTTCGATCTATATTGTCAAAGATAAACTGACTAACGACTATTAAATTTGCTGCCGTAGATCTGTTGTTGAAGAATCCGTGCTGATAGAAAGTTATAAGCGGTTTAACATGCGAATAAACAAAGGAATGTAAACATCTTCTGCAATGTTGTTCAAAATAGCAATTGGTTGATAATTTTCAACAAATTTAAAATGAGGCTAGGTATTCCATCATGACCCATAGTACTGCTACCTTTTAATGGTTTTATAACACTGAAAACCTCCTTTTCAGTGATGTGATGAATGTGTAATAAATTGTAAGCCGGAAATTAGTATTATTCCACTGGTGATCTGGCGAAGACCATATTTTCCAAGGTTCTGTCTTAACCAGAGATACAACGTTCAACATTTCTTTTCTTCCTAGGTTCTACTGAGAGTGGCAACTTCTCGTATGCGTATCTAGAGTCTTTCACTCTCTGATGTAGCAAGTGTATTCCCTGTTTTAGTTCAACTATTTCCCCTCATTCAAGGTAATGAGGGTGCTGCGGGGTGCTGCCGGAGTCCAGAACAGGTAATTGGCATATCGACTTCGGTAGCCAAACGACAAATTTGCTTCTGGTTAAAACAGAAGGTACTTCAATTTTGGAGCAGTTCTCCTGGTTTGGTACATGCGAAGGAGTGCATTTCACCCAATCATGTCAAACCCGGAGAATTACTAAAACTTGATCGTGAGAGGATCAAAATAATTACATCTATGTTTACAGGTCACTGCAGACACAGAAAACACCTACACAGAATCGGGTTATCGGAAGAAAGCGAATGCCGGCTGTGTATGGAGGACGAGGAAACAGTAGAGCACGTTATGTGCCACTGTCCTGCGGCTACCCGCATTAGGTACTCCAACTTTGGAAAGGGCATTACTTCCCTAGCTGACCTAAAAAATTCCGTATTGCACAAGATTCTGGGCAACTTCAAGGGCCTGGACTTGTTTGATGAACTCTATGATGGCATGGGCTCTACAATAGGACATAGTGGCCGAGGTAGAAGGCGCGATCGACGACCTAGGCGGTTGACCTCCATACTTCAAGTAAATCAAGTAAGTAATCCACAATTTCAAGCCACCGTATCCTATTATTTTATAGTTCTTTCAAGTTAAAACTTAATAAACACACTGTTGGGATTACTCCGAACAGTGTGTTTATTGTGCTGCCCCACAGTCCTTGCTATCTTTACCAAGTTAAAACTTCTATAGCATTATTATGTTTAGATCTATTTCCAGTGGTACTATGATTTGCTAGGCTATTATTACAAATTATTTTGATTTACTTTATTTTTATCTCCTATTTTTTTATTTATCTTACTATGACACGGTGCAGTACCGGAAGCTCTCGGAACAGAGATTCTGGACGTGGAAGGCTTCAACAATACTTATGTATAGCGCACTTGCCTACAATTTTCGTTAATTTGACAATTATTTACTTTAAAATGCTCAGTTTACGTAGTATTGCTAATAAGTGAGACCGAAAATGTCAGAATAATTGTTGAAACATCTTTAGAATAATTTTGATTTATTTATTATACAAATGTCATCATAAAAAGCAAATATACTCAATGATCACAAGGTCAAGTATATTTGTTCAATCAATTTACTAACTCCTACACTTTAATAAATAAGGCAAATATGATTTTTTATTTTTACCAATACAAATAAGTTATTCAATAATATCTACATACAAAAAATGGTTCAACATTTCGAAATTTATGTGTATGATAAAAAGGGAGTAGATGTGTTTATAAAATCCGCATAACACAAACAATTGCAAGTATGTATGTCAAAGCCCCGTTGGTAACTTTTCGAAAAACATTAAACATTTAAAATCTACAACGAAATTCAATATCTAGCTGCACGTTTCGTAATTCTAAGCAACGGTACCGTCACCATCACAACAGCTGTCGCGTAGTCAGCTGTGACATTTCGTTGGAATAATAATCGAGTCTCGTGTCCTCTTATCTCGCCGCCCACATGATTCCAGTGCCATTTCTGTTTGCATACCGACGATACTAAGCGATGCCAATGGACACGTTCCGTGGGAATGAGTATTATATCATAGGTCGGTGCGCTTCGTGTATTGAAATGTTTGCTCAAGTTAGTTAGTTAGTCGAGAGGTAAACCGTTTTGTAAATTCATTAAGCCGCGTATCTTACGGTTGTCGGGAATTCTACGAGTACATTCCTTTTCATTCGAGTGTTCTTCGACCTGGACACTTAAGTATAGTCGTGCGTACCCATACATAAGTCTGGCATATGTTTTTTGCATAAATTCCTTCTTAGCCGTTGCACCGCTGACAATACGATTCGTATCGTCCGCATGAAAGTTTATTGGCTAAAAGGGTTGTAACGTCTGCGGTGATTTATTCGATACTATAATATCGGGTTAGGTGTACCGTCAATGCGTAGTTGTGGGATAATAATTCTTTCTTTTTATTGCCGACGGCATTGTATATGTACAAATATTCCGTCTGACGTTCTAAAGCTAACAATCAAAATTCTAAGTAAGGATCTTAAATGTAAACCATAAAAACAAACGTTCCATCTGCGACATGAAATGTGGCAGTGATATTAAAGAAATTAACGTCCTAAGAATATTTTATTTTCAAATATAGGGACGCAAATATAGCAGACTCGTTATTCATCTTATTATGTAATTAGCAAGGCGTGAGAGTTGCACATCTATCAAGATCACAAGCAACCCTTTGATTTTCGCAAAAACAAACAGTTTTCTTTAGCATAACGCATAGTCAGCTTCCCCAATGGTTTCAGAGTAACATCAATCATCCCCCTCCACTTCAATAATTACAAGCTATTCCTTTATGCGGTACTGTAAGCGGCTTTGCTAACTCATTCCCGACTCCTCACTATTCCTTATCAATGTATTAGAACATCATGCTCCACTCCAAATCTAGAGTTTACTCTCATATTCCTTTTGATTCTTCTTCTTTTCGCATCATTAAAACCCTTCGGGTGTCGGGCTAATGTTTATTCAAACAGATAAATATAAAATTTTGCAAAGAACAGAAATATAAATGTATTTAATGACATGACCGGCTTTGTAAGTGTACCTAAAGCCTTAGAGAGAAGATTAAATCAAGAATTTCAGACGAAACATTGTACCCTCAAAGTGTAAGAATAACACATATTTTGCAGTAAGCACTTAATCGCCCGATTTTGAGTTTCACTGCCCCAAAAGTTTACGAATTTTCAAAAATTTCAGAAAGTATCACCGAAATTTGGAAATATATAACATGGTCAGACCAAGATGGCCGAAATATTATTTTCAAAAGCATTAATAATGGCGCGGGGTGTTCTTCTTTTAACGTTCAAAAATAAAGTTGTTTTGACTTAGAAACAAGGGTAGTTTTCAAAATTTACTTCAAGGATGATGGTACTTTCTCTGATTCAAGTTTTTGTTAAGTGCATATAGGGACTTAGTAAATGGACGAATACCCGTTTACGCCAATTGACCGGAAAAAAGCAAACGGCACGTTTTACTTGTTTGTTATACATTACATTTTGTACACAGAAAGAAACGGATACACGACGTTATCATTAGGACTCTTTTAAAATGAAACCCTTTGATAAACATGATAATAACGACTTGCCTTTATTACAGGTCAACATTTTAGCGTACCTAATTTCCTAATCCAACGCCTCTACACTATGTCCATATACATACATACCTTTATTACATTTAGCGAATTAACACCATCACTTGCGACACAGTTCTACCTCACGGTCTTCGTAGTTAGCGAACACGCTAAACAGCTTCGCGGGCACAATCGGCTCCCAACTCTATGATCATGGGAAAATTATCGGTTTGAAATGGCAGGCACCGTATTTTACATTGTATGCCTGCGGTTTAAAAGCATTTAACTTCGCCTTCCCTTTCAGTCGTATTTTAAATATGCAAATTGCTTAGTTAATAGGAGGAAAAAAGAACTATCCTTGGTTTCGTGACTGTTTCACAATAAAAGAGCTGAAGAAAGTAAAAGTGAAAATGCAATCTAGAGGAAGTGCCAGTGTGTAGAACCTTTTTAAAATTAATTGAAAATACGTAAAGTGATGAAAAAATAGCCTTATTTCTGCTATTAATTGGTTAAAAATCTAGGTATGGCATATCAAATGACCTTTATTGGAACTGAGCCAGCTGTGTGGATGACAAAAACTGCTGCGTGTGGTGCGGTAACTGAGTGGGTTATTGAACAACACCACCACTGGCACCATGCAGCAGGACAGAAACGCAGCAAACAGATGATGAGGAAACCATCACAACATTTGGCGCCTGACATACTGTGCCTTGGCAGAACACAGATTAGGGTGATGACGTGTCTACTGACGCGACACGGCAACCTAAGGAAACATCTACACAGAATGGGAGTCTAGAGGGAGGAACCTCTGTGTAGATTAAGCAATGAAGAGGAGGAGACAGCCTCTGACAGTATTTTTGAATGCTACGCATTAAGCCACCAGAAAACGCCCTGTCAGGTGCAATAGACACACTGCGGAGCATACCGGAAAAGAATTCGACGCATACGCTACTGAACCTTATCAAGAGGGTAGATCCGTCCCGATAATCAGGAAACAACCGAATGCAGAGTAATACAAAGCCGCAGTGTTAAGGGATGCGAAAAACCTTTCTCTGCATTCAGGTCTCAATCAACTAATCAATCAATCAATGCCATATCAACATTTTTGGTTATAATAATAATAAATGTGATTATTGGCAAAAACAAACAAAGGAAAACAGTGAACAGAACTTAACAGAAAACCGGCTAAAAAGACTAAATCGCTACAGTACATGCATTGATCATACATGTAATGGTGACGATATTCCATTAGCCTCTTATTGTGATTAATTTAAATAGAAACAAAACAGTAGTAATCCAAATCAGAAGAAATGAAAAAACCTGGTACAAACACAAAATCAATAGGAGATCTATTGTGGAATTACTATACACTTCAAAGAAAAAAAAATGCTAGCCAACAGTTAATAGCCCTTGAGTGTTGAGGATAAATCAACACTGCTACCCTCTACGGCGAGGCTGTAACAAGCACACTTCATACACACACACACACACACGTGTACACAAACCTAATGTACAATAGGCCTCAGGGTCGCAGTGTTAAACCACTGCATTAGGATACAAACAACAACAACAACAGTTAAAAGTAGTATCTATCATTGTGTTCTATTTCTTTGGTTTGAAAATAGCAAACAAGTCACATGTGTTTTTTAATAGGTGACAGAGAAGCTGATAGCGGCACTTCCTCATTTAGCAAGTGTGTATTTAACAGTTTGCTTATGTTATATGTGTAACTCCGTTAGAACAGTTCTAGGTTGTTCTTTAATTGAAAATAGGTTGGAACTACGAGCGTTATGTTCATGCTCTTGTGGCCGAAATCGAACTTTGTTGTATAGGTAGCATGGCGTTTTTTGTAGAAACATTATGCAGTGTAAGGTTCGCCCATTGTGCATGCTGCACAGTCACACCACGCATACCGCGAATACCCTATATCAAACGTGTGCAGAACGCTCAGAATTCTCCTTACATTTGGCTGTATAATACTGAAGCTGTCAATCGTGTCACAGAAAGCTTAATTACTCATTACGAGTGCTTCACGATGCATCAGCTTAGTCCAGTGATCTAAGCTTGCCTGTGTACAAACATATTTTTAAGGGCCGAAATCGATATTTTGATGAGATGGGACACAATATTTTGGAAGCGTGTATTTTTCTCAAAGAAGAATTCTAGATTTTTTAAGAGTATTAAGAGGTTGATTTGTGATAGTGAAATGAAAATTGGATGTATAAAATATTCAGTTTTCTTGGACCACACAAAATTAACTGCAACTTTATCTGTGCTTGCCTGCAAAGTTATACACTTGCGAGAGATTACTATCAATCTTAGAATGAGCTTCCTCTAATTGACTCAGAGGGAAAATTACGATACTTCAGCACCAGGGGCAATTTAGACGTGTAGATATTGAATGGGGTTGAGCTTAACATTGCGCCCTGGGAACCCCATGTGAAGGAGTTATAGGGTCAGCGGTAATGCTGTTAATGATCATTCGAAGTGTTCTGTCGCTCAGGAAAGATTCAAAGAGCCCTACCACAGATGTCAGCATGCCAACAGAGTTCACCATCGCAAGTAGTGGTGAACCGTTTCAAAAGCACGACTGAAGTCAAGTAACACCAACGCTGTCACATTCGCACTGTCTCATTGTGCAATAATGTCATCAACAAAATTGTAAAATGCAGTCACACAGCGGTCGGAAACCCAAATGATACCCTGGTAACACATCGAGTTCAACAATAAATTAGTTGAGCTGCAAAGCTATGCACCATTCGAATATTATACTTAAGACAGGTAACACAGATATAGGCTTTAAGTCTTTATGATCTTGAGCTGCTTTTGTTTTAGCGACAGGAGTTATTAAATCAGATTTCCAGATAGAAGGAAGTAGTGCAAGTATGTTAATCGATGAATGATGAATGATTTTTACAAGTAGTAGGAAATCTGTGGGTAATTACGCCATAAACTCTAACAAAAATTAAAAATCCTAAATATGTAGGTATACTTGTTATTGTATACTCCTTTTGCGCATTATAGAAAATGAAACTGCGTTGCTGGTGTCTTAAATGTAACTGCTTTACTCTCTAAAATTCTACCTAATACTAATACATATACGCAATGCAGCTGAGAGCACGTCCGGATAGCGCCAGTCTACGTATTATGCATGACATATATAAACCACGTGTCAAGTGACCCGGGTCGTGTTTGCAGAATGCCGCCCCTAAGTTGTACTGTGTGGTAATATACTAACCGGCTAGACCATAAGATCACGCGTTGTTATTGAATATAGATGATGCTAGAAAAGAATATGCGATGTGGATAAAACCAAAATAGTAGATTTGAAACACTAAATACATACTTCGATAGGGAATTGGTTGAGAATGAGAGCCGACGTGCTCTTGAAACATATGTACCGAATTTTATTAAATTAATTTTGTGCGGTGTGGATCTCCCGATACTACGTATTAGTTTCGATAGTTAAAGTTAAACTGATTAAAACTAATTCTGTTATGGGAAAGTTTTGCTAGATTATCACGTATTTAATGGCTCTTATTCAATCAGACCTTCAATTAGTAATACATCATCTAAAACAGTTCAAAAAAAGTGAAAATCGTCCAGCTCCAGGGAGATACAAGAGAGCAGCTGTTGGTGATATAATATTAAATGCTTTACTCGATATTGTTAATAAACAACAAAGATTTATCACACAAGGGGTTGTTGAACGTAACTTGGTGGTCAACAACTGCAAAATCTTAACAAGGTTCATGGAGTAATATATCTGTTAATTATTTAACTATTGGTAATTGTAAAAAATAAGAGCAAATACACCCTTAACACCTTGATAAGTGAAGAAGTCCAGGTACGTATTTCCGCAACTAAATTACCATTGTCAACAGAATCTGAATATTGGTAATTGTGACACCAGTGATCCCTTGCTTATCCGAAATCTGCAACAGCGGCCGCCATGCTTATTTTTGAAGATAGTACTCAGCAGTGATAGGTGATGGTAATTATGGTAGTGTACCTTTAAAACTTGAACACCCTGTGGAACTCATTAACTTTTTATAGCGTACAAGGAATAGGTATATTCAATTACAATATTTACAACAAATACTTAAAATATTAGGTAACTGTCGAAAAGGAAATTTTAGAGATGGAGAAAAATATGCAGCAATAACATAATAGCAGCAACAGATGGAATTGTTCCTTCTTATTCCCGGACAATAACAAGAAAAATAAAAAGTAGGTATTCTTAAACTTGCTATGAATAATTTATTTATGGCATCCCCACAAAATCTGAAATTGGCATCGACATTACTTTTACTTAACGCATCACATAATGCAAAGCTTCAAAATACAAATGCAATATGCAATACAAAACTTTTGTTTACTTTTTATGTTAATAGATTTAATTGTACAAGTAATAAGATAGTATTTACACATTTTATGTAGCTATTACGATCAATTATTCATTACTTTATGTACCTATATCAAAATATCCTTCCCACAATAAATGATCAAATAACAATCTATAGCAGCTATCCAATATAGCTCCTTTAATTTAATGAATCTTCTTACCTCTACATAGAATGCATAGTCTATGGAACATAAGTGGCTGCATCAACATTTTAATAGCCTATCTTCCATGTATAGAATTAGATTGTGCAATGAGCATAGCAAAAAGACCCAAAAATACTTGGCGCAGACAAATTTTATTATCTCCACCGGTGCTTAGACACTAATATACTACAACGTTAACCAGTCATTACTGCACATAAATAGGTTTGCAAAAATCCCACATAGTGTACGAAGTTTTTCGTATATGTATAGGTGAAACATCTGCTTCACACTAGTCGTGTCTATGCTGCACGAGACGTTATACATAATGTCCATTTTACGAGCGAAGGAAATGAAGTGAAAGACGACGCAAATAGAGTGACAACCCATAATTTTATCTCTCTAATCTATTAGGTCTCGAACGTTCATCGCGGACATTCGAAAAACAACAATTACCGATATCAATTTCAATTCGAACGTCTCACTGGTAGTTCGTCGCACAATGAGATTGTAATAGCCCCCGCCTACGGACGTATAATGATACAATTGCTAATAGTGCTTCAAACCGGGTTACATCTACCTCGGAGCCAAGTTGGAACACTTTTCGTAGTTGCCTATTCATAAAATATCTGTTTTCCGTCGTGATTGCTCGAAATCAGTTCGCTCAATTGATAGATTGAACGCGCCGTTTTCCGCTACACCCATATAATCTACCACAATTAGTGGATTCCCCAGGTGATTTTGTGGTCGTCCAAGGAAATGGGAATTTTCAATTATAGGATAGTGTAAATGTTTGCTTAAATTAATCTTGTTATATTGACGAAACGAGATATGAACGGTGAATGTTTTCTGATGTTTTTTTTCTATTAAAATTAAACACCCGTTTCTGGGTGTAATTTATTTCTGCCCTAAAGGGTAGAAATATATCTATATTTATATGATTTTACAAATACTATTTCTTGAGCACCTATGTAATTAGTTATCATAAAGAGAAACATATTCATTTCATATATTAGAAACTATACTAGTTTATTAAACAAACATGAAGGAAAGATTTTTCCGTCCTGTAAAAATAATTAGCTACGGATTGAGAGAAATTATTTAGGTGTCGAGTACATCTTATGGATGTCTACGATTTGGGCAGTGTAAAATTACCATTATTAAACAAAGCTGAAGTGTTAAGTTAATTAATAGATGTCATTCCCCTGAAGTAGATCTATAAAATTTATAAGAGTATACACCATGGAATTTTTACAATATAGAGCACCATCCTGTATTCAAAACTTACTACAAACTGTAAAACTTAATACAATAGAAATGGAATAGATGAAGTAAATAGAATTGATCTGAGCATTTCATGCCATACTGGACAGTTAAATACACACGAAGAAAATATCAGATCACTCGGAATATGTGCTTTGTCAATGCGGAAGCAGATTTGATTTGATTACCATCTGAACAAGTTATTGCAGCAATTCTTTGTTTCAAAACACTTTGTTTTCCATATTGTCTGGAAACTTCTAATTTGATTACCATCTCCACAAGTTATTGTAGGAATTCTTTGTTTCAAAACAGTATATTGTGGGATAGACATATTGTCTAGAAATTTCAGTAGAGATTAAATTCGAAAAATATACTCAATGGCTCATCACCTTATTCGTATCTCATTTTCTTAATTACCACCCTGGTTTACACTTGTATGTTAATTTCACGGTTTACTATACTAGAGGGATTGCCATTTTGCCTTCCAATCATTAAATAGTGCTATCGTCTCAAAAACAGTCGCTACAACTAAATAAATCGTTCAGAAAACGCTGCTAATAACAAGAAATTGTAAATTAGCTGATTTTCTTGGTACATCCCCAATAAACATGTGTCTGTTCAAGACAAAGTTCAATCCTCACATACGGTGGTGCAATTAGTCGAACTCAATACCTTTACACATTTCTGTTTCCGGTAATTTCAAGATTATTTTCGATTTTCATTAGTTCCAGGCATTAAACTAATGAAAATGAAAATAATTTTACGAAATATTAAATTCAGATTTGAGTTTCGTGCGCTGTATGCCAGGGTTTAATGTGGTGTATTGTAAATCCTGGTTTCTGCGCGTGCGAATTATACGCAAAACCTAATAATGTTAGAGATGTAAGTACAGTCCACAGCAAGAGTGCATAAAAAATAATTCTACATGAACAACGTCGAATGTATTCGATGACTCGAGGATTACAAACATATTCTGTCTAGATATAATAGAATAGACGGTTTTACCTATTCGTACGTAACAAGGTTTGTATGCAAAAACAGGTAATGTATATAAAAAACATTACAACAAGAACAATAACAAATATGTAAACAACGGTAATAATAGATAAAATGATACACACTGATATATGTAAACTCAGAGTTACAGGACGTTGCCAAAACATTAAAATCATATTTCAAATATTATTGAAGTTCTTCAAATACAACTGAGATAAAGCACAAAGCCGGCACCTTAATGAATTCCTTCTCATTTTATATCAATAAACTCCTGTAACCATTTCTTTTTAAATATAATTTAATAGCCTTACGAAATTTCTTAGTGTTTGCCTCTTTCCACGTATTCGGCAACATAATATATAATTTTACGAAGAGAAGTAACGGAGTACTCGTAATTAACAAACTGATATTTTAACGCGAATAACTCCACTTTATATTTCAAGGATTCAGCAGAAGGTGGAAGAAGCTGATGTTTAATTAAATTATTTCTTTATTTGCCAAATATTTTGGACAGATATTTTAATTATAATATCCTTACATTAAATGAGTCGAGGAAGATGTGTGTATGTAAGTTCGGAGAAGAAATGCTGAATCCTTGAAATATACAGTGGAGTTATTAGCGTTAAAATATCAGGTTATTATATAATTTTATGGACATATATATCTAAATATTTCCAAATAGTAAGATATAAGACCTTTGCGGTATATTCTTGTGAAACATGAACGTTTAATAAGTCAGAACAGACAAGGCTAGAGGTTTGGGAAAGAAGAGAATTTAGGTCAAAAGAAAACAGAAGAGCGATAGATAATAAGACAAAATGAAGAGCTGATAGAGTTTTATATTGCTGCTAACAAAATGGGCGTCATCACAACACATAGTTTGCGACGGACGGGACATGCTGAAAGGATGACCGAAACACTTAATATAAAGGACGATTGGTGAACGAAGAATGGAAAGAAGTCGTTCCAAAGTGAATTGCAAGGCAGAGGTGGAGAAATATATAAAAGTTTTGAAGATTACGAGGTGAGGAGAAAAGACGAGACACAAGAAATTATGGAGGCAAACCAAATATCCAGCTACGGGCCAACTAGGCTCTCGTATCTATATAATTCTCGTAATATAGATATTGCATTAAGACCAGCAAGCGAATTAAAGAAACTATTAGGTGTCGGCAAAACATTGTAAAATATATTAATAGACCACACCGACACCCACTTACCCGCTGGTTTTACTAAATTAAGGACTTCACAGGCCTTTCGGTTGCTGCTGCAATACGAGCTGCCGTGGCGGAGAGTCTCATTGCGGATACGATCGTCAGCAATAAAGAAGTCGGTAAGACAAGAGAGTATGCGTCACCGACGCTACCAATTTTTCTTTCATTAAACACCTGTATTTGCTTCTGGTAATTTAAGCCACAAATTAACAACTTTATTGAATAGACCCAGACAATATTATTATTTTTCATACCAACAATATTTCTGTAACGTTGTAGGGATACATTCCACACACAACGGGTTCTCGACTATTGGTAGCTATACATCATCTTTCAGAGAAAAATTTCTTATTACAGATTATCTGCACACCTGCGTTACGAACCGCATGACTCCCAAGCGAAACGTCGAATAGGAACTGTATTACACCACCGAATAAATCTTTACCGACTACCACTAAATCCCGCGATTTATGGCAGCGCACCTTTCGCAGAGCATACACACGCATTAACGTTTATATCGCGAGAAGTGCTGCGGGCTATAAATGACAATAGCACTCGAGAAACCACCAACGTTACGAAAATTTATGTACCACATACCCGCGGTATGGCAATAAAAACAACAATGCGCCGTCAACGTATCGGAACGACTGATAAAAATCGTATTTATTTGCGGGAAATTTATCACCTCGTTTACCTGGCCAGAAGCCGTACATCGTACGACGCCCATTAAAGACTTAATAAGCAACAAATCAAAACCAACTCAACAATAGTACATACACGGGTCTTTTTTCATATGGTTGTGGTGGAGGTGCCATCTTCACGATTCCTATATTCACACGCGTTTGCCAATGCCAAATATAGAAAACGCATATAAATTCCGAGTTCTCAGCACGCGTTATATACTCGCATTATTTGCGGGCATTAATGGGGGACTGTATTATCTCAGCCCTTTCTAAAGGCGTAATATGAAAATAGTGAATAGCTGAGCATGTGGTATGGTGTACATTAACAAATGTAAAATAAAAACAAAATCACATACGTCTGTTCTCCGCTAAATTCTATATTCAACTATATTCCTTACAGTTAACCAATTGTGTACGAGACTCATTGTCTTTCTTTTATAATATGCAGGTAGAATTTGGGTTCCAACCGATATATGTTTTGCTTAATGTGTATTAGATTAAAGATAACTGAGTGGTCCCTTTGTAGTATGGACGAACATGACGCCTCATTAGCCTGGCCGCGATTTGTTAGGAAATTTCACAAAGTGGTGATATCAATGAGCGCCGGGCTAAAAAAGTTTATTTTTTACCTGGAAGAAGTACCTGAAAAAGCTGAAGCTGATCTGAGAACAATTAATGGACCCAAAAATTGGTTAAAGGTGAACAAAAGAGATTTTATTTTGAAATTTTTTATTTTTCTTAATTAAAATACACAAATACGGTAATATAATTCCTACTGCAATTCCAATGTTTTTTCAATTTTCGCGCTTCTTCCTTTTCTTTTCTCAATTTCGATCTTTCTGCTTTGGATGCTAATTTCATATCAATGCCCAACATTGAACCAGGTCGTCCTTTCTGTCCATATTTTTCCAAAAATCCTTTATCTTCCTCATTTCTCATCGTCGTTAATCCATCGGCAGCCGCATTATCAAAAAGATCGTCTAGCGCTCCAATGAAAACATCAAATTTATGTTTCATTCCGACTGCCATTTTCTCGTTTCCCTTTATTAAAGTTTTTCCAATCTTTGTAAGTTTTAAGAAGCTTTCCAGCACGTTTATGAGTATCGCGAGTTGTTATACGAGCTTGTTGCCAAAATATAACAACAGCGTTAATCGTTAGTCTTGCACTCTCTTTTGAGGTTAGTTTTACAAAACGTATATTAAACACAAAATAGGATACGGTGGCTTAAAATAGTAAAAAATAATAAAAAATACCCTTACCACCTCGATGAGTGAAGAACTC
>JARFOC010000191.1:62876-73988 GCA_031763485.1 Osmoderma eremita | reverse complement strand
AGGAAAGTGGGCCCTCGTCAAACATTGATTATATATCTCAGTAGTAAATAATGGAAATCTTCCGTGTGTTCTAAGTATATCACTTGTTATACCGTCTTCATCAGGGGCTTTCTTAGAATTCATGTTTAATAAAATATCCTCTATTTCTTCCTGTATAAATAGCTGATCATCTGCTGTAAGTATGAGGTTGCAAGTGGCTGTATGTACACCAATCATTAACTGCTATCTTTTTGCAGTTTAATGCGGTCTTCAATTAATCTTATTTCTCGAAATATCTTCAGATCATCAGCAAATATTAAATGCTCACTATTAGTAATGTTGGCGATGTCATTCATACACGTAAGAACAAAATTGGACCAAGGTTAGATCCCTGTTGCAATCAAGAAGTTGGACTAATTGTTTCAGATCTCACATGGCGGTATTCAACGAATTGCTCTCTCCCAATTAAAGACGATCTAAACAGCGCTAACATAGAAGGTGAAAACCCAGTAGCCTGTAATTTCAAAGTAGTACATAGGTCAACTTGGTCAAATATAATATCACAATATTAGTGTTTCAAGATTTTACACAACTTCTTCAAATAACCTCATGTAACCTCACTTTATAAGGTTCCATAGTATAGTTTTTAAATTTACCGTCCTACCATTGATCACGTGACATATGTCACAACAAATCTTTCGGTTATTACACATGTTGAATCGATCTTCCAAGAAAGTTTTTGGAATAAAGACAACTCCAATATATTGCGAAATTTATACTAATCCCCGTAAATATAATTCCACCCTGTAAATTGAAGAAACATAATGTAAGTTCGCTTTATTGTCAATATATATGTAATAAGTTGTTGAATAGCAATTTCAACAACTTCCGTATTTACATTTTGGTTGACAACATATCTATTTGCATATAAAAATATTTGATAGCGTGCAATCATAACTAAACTATTGTTTATCATGAAACCATAAAACCACTGAAACTCGTATATTTATAATAAAAGTTTATTTATTGAACATAAATTTCAAGATATCTCACTGCAGAACTTGGTTAGATCAATAAGTATTAGTAAGCAAGCTCACGAAGAAGACACGACAGGTCTTAAATTTCAAAACATGTAACCTAGAAGTATTTTCATATCAATTTGACATATTCGCACATATAGACGTGTGAAATAATATTTACTTTACTTTATTAAATACTATCTACTACTAAAATAATGATAGAGGAATATAACAGTTTCGCAGATATTCTAGAGATACTTCTATAGATAGATAAAATTTTCGATGGACTAACAATAAGGGAAAGTCGCATGGCAATTATATGTATATAACGGAAATTCTCCATAATCTAGAAACTATAAATAAGCACTTCAAAGTATAGACCCAGACATAAATTATATGTATATATTTACGTCTTCTAGAATTCTTAAACAGGTAATTACATGTAGACAATAATCAAGTAATCTGAATCCAGCAATCTATTTCCTATGATATCTTAGACCGTGTCAACGATACAATAAAAAGCATCAATAATATTAATCAAGTAACTTCTCTGCCATAAACGTTAATAGGAAAGTGCAGCTTGAATTGATCGTATCTTGGCTGTATAAAATGTTACACACCGATGTAAAGTTATTATCGTTGATTTTGCGACAGCACAATTTTCCCAACAAAATATGTTTTGATCAAAAGAGAAAAGGTCTAAACATTGCCTAATATGTAGGTGTGAAATAAATGGGACACGTTTATATCGTTATAAAGTTAAGTGTATTGATCTGTTACTTCCTTCTTTCGGGGTTCGCTTATCGAAGCGGACATATAAGATGATTCTATTGCATCGGAATACTTAATTACACCACATCAGAAGCTATTGTAACTACACGTTTAAAATGTGTCTATATTGTCGCCAGTAGCATAAATACACGTGCACGATTGCGATAGTAATTACAGGAAGACAATGAGTGACAAATTGCGAATGAAGTTGACGCTGGAATCGGGTTACCGAGAATGCAGATACGTCGGTGATTAATAGTCGCAATGCACACAAATTATTCTTGGACTTGTGTACAGGTGTTCACAAATATTTTTTCAAGTCCACTCTGTCTAATAGAGTAATAGTAATAACCGTAAAGTTACTTTCAAAATACGTCTTTCATGCGTTTAGTAAAAAGAGATATAATTAAGCAATAAATGTGTAGATGTTGCAAATTAAGAAAAAACAAGCATAAATCATAATTTTCATATCAGTGAAAGAACAAAAACGTTTTTCAACTTTTCATCGTTACTAAACATTTATTCCAATCTAAGATAAATCCATTTAAGTACATAAATTAATTCTATTAGCATATCGTATTCTAAATACATCAATAACATGCAATAAACGTTGGAAATCAGTTAAGTGCTAAGCGATAATTACGAACGGCAATTGAAAACGACTTCAGATACCGCAGCGAAGATCTCACTATGCGACTGCTAGCTCTCTATTTATGCAAACCAATCAGGAGAAACATCGACGTTACACAAACATCGCAACTCGATCACATAGAACGCAACATTTTAAAGACTTTACATAACTAATCGCGATGTGTTATCATTTAGAGTTTATGAACTTAGAATCTCCAGGTTCCTCCGAGTTGCAATTTGCGAATGTGAATTCCGTGAGGTAAAGGCAGTTATCTGAATGATATCTGTAGTGACAGTTTAATTAGCATTGAGTGCAATTAACGATAAGCGTGCAGTAGCTAGTTCCAGGAGATAACTAATATACATATATGCATTAAAATCAACCTCAAATAACATCGCTCAAAGAATTCGACATTTCTCTTATTTGGATTCACTTCCTATTTTATTTATTGTTAGCAATAGTTATAATGTCAATTCCAATATTTAAATCTTAATAAACTTTAACTTGAAGAAATATTTATTTAATTTTTCGCTCAACATTTACGTATTTCCCATGTTTTATTATTAATAATACAGATTTAATTTGCTCATTATATATTTATAACGTAAAAACCTCTTTCATCCACTGCTGGACTCAAAGCGTTTGCAGAGGTCGATAATGAAACGCTAAAAGTGATAATCTCTACATAAAAGATGTGCCACACACGTTGGTAATTTAGAAATTATAATTTTGTATTAAAGCATTCAAACCGTTTAGACCGGAGCATTTTTTTTTTGATATGTATATTGTGATGTACCTCAGTTACAAAGCTCATCGAATATGGTCTCAAATGGTATCAATTCCTCGATACCATCACGTCTAAACTTGGTCTTGAGAGTAAAATCTTTATAAACGAGAAAATGATAATGCAAAATTTAGATTGGAATTAGATTAGACATATTATATACGTATTTTATATGTGTGTATATAGAAGTATATTTACTACTTTGGTGAATAATATTTGTAAAGATGAAACAACAACAAAACATTGAAGAACTTCGAGATAGACTCCAGAATGCCTTCGATATTATTACTAGAAGAACCATATAAAAGGCAGTTCAAAATGCCGGAAACCGTGCGCGATTGTGTATTAACAAAAATGGCCAGATATTTGAACATTTACTGTATTTATTGGTTCATGTGTTTTTTATTATTACTGTTATTGTTATTTTCGTTTATTGTTATGAATCAGGGGCGAAGCTTACATAAACATTAGAAAACACACCTCTAATTTACCATTTATGAAATATCCAATTCATTTTAGTTCAAATTCCTGTTAACATAAACATTACACGGCGTGTTAGACAATAAATTTTCGATGTTTCTATCAAAATCTAGAAGAATGGTTCGATGTGGCTGTTGTCGTTCTGGATACAGTTCTAACTATCTTGTACTCTCTATTGTTGTATTCCGGCTGGATGAATTAAGAATACTTAACATATCTCGTATCTTTTCGTTGGTGTCCGACATTTTTCTATTACTAATGAACGATAATTGAAACGTTTGACAGTTTTAAATTTTATGGCTACCTTATTTAATATTAAAATGGGTTCCTGGTCAATAAAACCATAATATCAAAACTTTTTGTCTACATGTACAGTGTTGAAATCAGAAAAAAAACTCTTTTTGACGGTATCAAAATCCAAAATGGCGCCGGTAAGAAATAAGAAAGTTGATGGTGGCCAGATGGAATCGAATTAAAATCGAAATAAAAATTTTGAGTACACCATTAGATAGAAGATCAAAAGTGATCTTGAGAATGTGTTTTTAGTTTTTCTCTGCAAGGCCGAATAGAAGTGCTAGAGGTAAAAAAAGAAAATCAGTTCTTTTCGTTTTCTTTTTAAATCTCGAACGTCATTTGTCACTGGCTTATTTTTTTTTTTCGGGTCATAACAAACACAAAATTTAGCAACTTTGCCAAATTGAAACCTATCCTCTATTACCAATAATAAGCGAGATCCACATGGTGAGGATCGAAAATGAATCAGCCTGTATACACATCGTAAAAAACGCCTTAGAGCTCATGTAAATATTTGCGTTGTCGTACATCTGTGAGCAAGCATTTTGTCAAAATGAAATTAAATGATATGTATATTCGCAGCCGGTTCTATCGTCAACAATAAAAATAACATGTTCACAAACGGGTCCAGCATAGGTAGAAATGATTAAATCATCTCATAGCTCACACACTCCCACTTCCAGTAAGCAATGACCAGCTCCCATAACATATATTTTAAAAACTTTATAATAAATTGTTATGTTTTATTTTATTAACTAAAACTATGCCTAAATTATTTCATTTTGATCGGCCGCAAATTTTCATTCATTCAATTCGGCCCTCCACTGAAACAGTTTGCCCATCCCTGTTCTAAGCATACCTTCTAAAAATGACGAACTGCTTTATTCCTGACTGTAATTTGTAGTATACCTTATCACTATTTTATAGATGCTTGAAATAAATTGGTGTTTGGTGGTGTAACTTTAACTGACTAAAAACCTGCTAACCATGGAAGAAGAGAGATTATTAGTCAAGAGAATGAGAAGAGTGACATATATTACGTTAGATATGCGCCGAGACCTATGTGTAATGAAAATATTAGTTTCCCTCCTGTCTATTTATCCTTCTTTAGTTCCAATTCTCTATTGTTCAAAATGTGGCATATATTTTAACTTGTTTTCTAGGAATAAAAAGTAAATATTTTATACCAGATGTCATTGCCATCTAAGGCATCCATAGGAGTAAATATTTATTCACTGAAATCAACTAGAATAGTAAGTTATGTTAATTAATGCTGGAATGATTAAGGAGCATTAAGTAATTTATTTAATAAACCCTAATTATCGGAAAATTACAATGCTCAGTCACTCATAATAACAGCGATCGTGCAGTCCCGATTCCCAATTAGTGTGGGTTTAAATATCAAACGGCGTGGAATTTATGGCCGTAGAGCCTGCATTCCAATACAGCAGAGGCACTTTTACTTTATACATTAGTATTGCGTGAAATATTCATCGCCAGTGCGGGGTTATTAATATGAAGTTTCTATTATTAGAATTAAGGATGGACTAGTGTAATAATGCATGCAGCTAGAACGTTCGCTACCAACCAGTCACGACATGAAAGTTATAAAATTTCGGAACGCAGGCAAACACTCTTTCCTCAGGTTATACAACAATCAAGAAATGTCGTAAAAAAGAAGGCATCGGTTATCGTCTTTTCAACAGCAGAGAAACCCGATGGTATACTACTAAATGTAAAAGCTGCTTGTAAATTTCAACATTTTGTAATAGTCCGTAATTATGCATTAATGCCCTATATTCCTATTGTCTCAGCACGTCTTCCAGAAAAAGATACGGGAAGTTGAATCTTTATAGATGATTAACTGCGTAATATGGTATATGAGTGTGGACTTGCTGGAAACTGGCTGCAATTTATATAATTCATCTACTAAACGGATTACAGTGGCTATTAAAGCATATACAAGCATATGGAGGTAATAAAATTTCCCAATAAATTATCGTTGAATTAAAACTCAAATAGTTCTTAGGAACATCCTTTTAATATTCCTTTAGGAATGCATAAAAGAGCATTATAACATGCAGTTGCAGTTTACATACAAAGAAATGAACAAGAGCCAAGATTTGAAAATATTTTAAGAATAAACCAATACATTATGTAAATTTATAAAAATTTCTCAGAAATATACCAGGAATTTCCACAAAGAAGATTCTGAAGCCTTTTAAAATCCTCCATAGTTAACACATCTTGATTATTTCAATTGAAAAATATGTGTTATACGATAGTTTGCATTTAAATATACAGAAGTAATTTTTAGACAAGTTTGGCTATGGGTCTTTGAAAAAAGGAAGCTATTATGAAATCTTCGTAATTCTTTAGTTGTTAAACGGAAACCATACTTCGGGATTGATGCGACAAAGTAGTTAACGATAATTTTTCATACAAAGAGTGAGCTTTTATGGTTGACTTCTTATAAAAGAAGGTTTTATATCAAGTACTAAAAGTTGTAATTTATAAAATGCAATATGGATAATGTAGTTTTGCACTGTTTTGAGAAACTAAGTCAAAATATCAAAGAAAGTTTATATAAAAATTCCAAGCAGAGAATCGCTGTAATAGCATGATGGATCATTTGGACGGACTTGGTCTATTTTGTAACAAGAATTATAGTGATGCTAATGAGGTAATAACCAGTTTTGAAGATCCTGCTGCATATGTGGTAACTGGCAAATCGTTATTAGAAGACTATTTACATCAAATACCAAACATATAATTATTTCAAAATATGAAGTATATAAAAAATATGTTTAAAAAATATATAAATATACTTCTGGGATCGCACAACACGTCTGATTGTACAGTTCCAGGCATTCCTCACGTACAGACAACTGTTTCGGACTGACTAGTTCTCATCAGTGCACGTCGGAGGAATGCCTGTCGCTCGTTCAGTACGCCGTATCGTCAACTACATGTTAGAACATGCCTTTAGAACAAAACCCCAGAGACATCTAACGCCCAGCCGCGGATTCATGGCGTAATCTCCATGCGATAACTAAGTTACAATTATTTATACAGCAACAATTGATTTTGAGAGCACAGAGACTTAATATAGTAGCCGCGATAAATAAATGAAAACCGAGAAACGTCCCTACAATTTAGTGCATTTTTTGCAACAAATTGTAGAAATTAACATATAAAAAAGTATAACACATGGAGACGTGTGTATTTTATCGTCATTCATGGTTGAACTAAAAACGTTCACTAGTAAATATCGAACAGGCATCGATTGCACCATATTCACGCATCTTTCCGTGCTTTGCTTAGGATAAATGGCTCAACAAATACAACAATAGAAATATGGCAAATAAGGACTAATTACATTTAAGTGCACAGGCCGGCATGAAGACCTCTTGCAAAGATATACGAATGCTCTTAAAGCAAAGCAACTAAGTTTCAGTGAGTTGCCATAAGGCGACATTATTTGCTAACAACTAAATGTATAAGGATAACTTTATTATTACAAATATAAACGATTTACGTAATTAGTGCATAAGTTCCATGAAATACCTAACTATGTTGCAGAACTTGATGCATTGATTCTTGTAAATTCTAGAATAGGTAATTCCAGAAACGTTATTTCTAAAATGGTAAAATGTAAGGCAAAGTAGTTTCTAGTCCAAATACTGTTTGCATCATGCAACACGCACGTTGAGCACAAACCTGGCAATTTTGTGTACTTATTTATAAAGTATTCTGGAATAAACTCAGCACTGTTTGTGTTCAATACAGCTTCACTGGAGTTAAGTTGAAAATAGAAACTTATAATTAATTAATCGAAGTATTTAGACAGTATTTAGAGCAGTTTGGACAACGTGCATATAACACATTTTACTTACTTATACTTGCTGGATCATATTTCATACACCGTCAATTTTACGTACCTGAAACAATCAAAAAGAAACATTTAAAATCTAGTAATACAATTTATGATTTCACATTTATCAAATCCCATTTTTTTTTAAATAGAAGCGGAACTACGAATGACCGCAGCCATTCTCTCAATTTCCATAATAAATAACATTATTCTCCAACTCCATTGGGCATAAGATATCGAGGACTGTTTTGACAGTCCACAGTTAATAACAGTACGGACACTTAATTGGTGGTGACAACCTTATTGATGTCTATGCGATACTTAAATCAATTAACACGGTTTAAAATACGAGTCTTGTGCCAGCATTAGGATGCTCTGGTTATGTATAAAACCTCGTGCTGTTTCCCTTGGCGAACGGTTGCAATTTTGCGGGAAGAGTAATAAATACCGAGCAACGATAATATCGGGCAACACCCCGAAGTACAATCGTATCTTTCTGTGGAAAAGAAAGAAATGCTACCAATGCAATTACAGATGCATACTTCTATACGTTTATACACTGTGGGAAAGTGAATATCGTTAAATACGAATCAAATTTTATTTAAAAAGCCGCCGTAGTTGCCAATGTGATATATGTACCATAATGTCGTGCGTCTGACAGGAGTATAACGACGTTCTACAAGAAATGTCATAGTAATGTCATAGTTGCGTCCTGTCAGACGCATGACATTATGGTTGGAGCTGGCTGTACGTGGTGAGGAGTCTTGCTTATCTAGATGTGGTTGAAAGGCAAGCTGTACACAGTGAGCCGAAATAAGAATCTAGCTGGCCAAGAGTGCATGATGGTCATGGTATCAAAATCTGTCAACGCTCTCGCACATGTATTGAACATAAACATACACTAACATATACGATAGGAAGAACCAAGATACCAATTGTCTGTGATCTGCAGAGGATCGTTGGAATCGTAAACGAATGCGTAGAATAGTTCCTGCAAACGAATATTATTGCATACATTGTACACTTCCCAAACATAAAGTAGTTGTATCTTTATTTGACGAATATTTGTAAATACCAAACAGAGAAGGATACCAACAATGTAGTCTTAAAAAAAATTATTTAGTTTGACATATAATTTTAATTACTTTGACTGCCTAATATTAACAAATATTCCTATGATACTAATAAAATAATAATTAAATATTAAAGTAATAATATAGTAACAATAATCATAATGATGAACAAGACACTGGTGAACAAGACTTTTGTCCCAAACACAAAAATTCCTGATTCCCATATACTTTTGCATGCTGAAATCAATTATGTTTTCAGAATTCCTCCATCACCCTTAGTTTTTATGTTACAGGATATACGCTTATCCGCCTAAAATATGCATGCATAGATATGTAGTATAAAAGAACATGTCTTGACGTGTTAAGACCTGCATTTCCCATTCCTAGATAGCATCTCTTGTTATTTCAGTTGTCAGCTAGAACTCGGTCAATGAACATATACGCTGACGTTGTTAACGTTTTAAAGAGTGTTGCGTTGTGGTACGTTGAAGCTATTGTAGTGAAACCGCGAGCATTTGATCACCTGTAAAAATGCCAAGGAAATGTGTAAACCGGCCGACCTCTTTTTGCTACATTTGGGGTGAATTGACATTTAAATATCAAAAACGGTCTTTCACACTTCTCCTAAAAAAATGCTATGAGCAGTATTTCAAGTGTAAAGTAGGTGATGAAGACAAAAGCTGGCTTCCCCATATTTGCTGTGCTACGTGTGTCAGACTTCTTACAGCGGGGCGAAATGTAAACGACATATGCTATTCCTATGATTTGGAGAGAGCCATGAGATCATATTATCAATTGTTATTTTTGTCTTACAAATATAAGTGGTTTGACTTCTAAATCCAAACATACTGCAAAATATCCTAATATTCCACCTGCACTAAGACCAGTACCTCACAGTCCGGAATTACCTGTGCCTAAATGGAGGTTGTGGAGACAAAACATGGTACTAAGCGACGATGAAACTGCTGATGACGAACTAAACGAAGAAAGTTTTGCAGGCGACAATCCAACATTTCAACCTTATTCGTCTTGTTGTATGCCGCATCTTCTAAGTCAAGAAGACCTCAACGACCACGTCCGCGATTTAAAGTTGTCTAAGAAGCAAACCAAACTTCTAGCTTCCAGATTAAGAGACATGAATCTACTTCAGAGTGGAACAAAAGTTGCTCTTTTTCGTAATTGCCATGCAGAATTTGAGAATTCCTTTTCTATGGAAGAAAGACTTGTATTTTGTAATGACGTACTACTCCACAATGGAAATAAGTTCCCTTAGGCTCATGCAAGCGATTTGAAAGAATCTTGTGACAACATGAAGCTTCTTTTGGAAAAAAATTAAGTACAACGACTGCAGCTGGAATATTTGTGGCGATTTGAATGTTTCTTCACTTTTGCTCGGCTTGCAACTAGGATACACAATGTATTATTGTTTCCTCTGTGAATAGGACAGACGGGATCATTATAAAAAAAACGAGTGACCAAGACGAACTCCACTGACACCGGGAAATAAGAATGTCATTGGTACCTCACTTGTTGATCCTCAAAAAATTTATTTGTCCCCTTTCCACATTAAGCTTGGGTTGATGAAAAACTTTGTCAAAGGTATGGATAAAACTAACAGTGGATATGTGACGAGTAACTTCCCTAAGATCCGTGATGCTAAGGTATAGGAAGGTATTTTTGTGAGATCCCAGATCAGACAGCTACTTGAAATTTGTTGAGGCGCGAAATGGAATTGAACAAGCAGATTGGTTGTCTTTTAAGGGTTCTTGGGAAATCGTACAGCCGAAAACAACGTAGATTGTTAACAATCTACTGGCCTCATATAAATCCATGGGTTGCAACATGAGTCTAAAAATATACTTTCTTGACTCCTGCTTGGACTTTTTTCCAAAAAACCTTGGAGCAGTCAGTGACGAGCATTTCGAAAAATTTCACGAGGACATTTTAATCATGGAGAAGAGATACCAAGGCAAATGGAGCCCTCCAATATTGGCAGACTACTGCTGGACGCTGAAGAGAGATGTTTCTGATGCAAAGTACAGCCGAAAGTCATATATCACACATTTTCTAAGTAAATATATTACTTTGTACGTCATTTTTTCATGATTTTCACACATATTATAATATATGTATACTTTCACAAAATTTCATTGCTTTGTCACTCTGAAACCCTGCCTGATAGAAAAATTCTGAAAACAGATATGAAA
>JARFOC010000191.1:45923-62776 GCA_031763485.1 Osmoderma eremita | reverse complement strand
TGAAGCAATTGTTTATGGCCACAAATAGATTTCCTGGTTGTATTGGGTGTATAGATTGTACACATGTCGCAATATTAGCTCCTCCTAATGAGGAACATAACTACGTAAACAGAAAAGGTTTTCATTCAAAGAATGTTCAAATTATTTGTGACCCCAATTTAAAAATATTAGCAATTAATGCCCGCCATGCAGGTTCTACACATGATGCAGCTATTTGGAATACATCTTTTATAAATGAACATTTAATGAATTGTTATAGAGAAGGTGACAGAAATACTTGGCTTATAGGGGATTCCGGCTATCCACAACTACCTTGGTTGATGACACCTATTCAAACAGCAATTCAAGTAATTGAATGAATGCTGGCAGTATTGCTGCCAAAAACGTAATGTTGAAAATGCGGTTATTGCATTTCAGCTACACTTTGTTCTTCTTTGGACAATAATTTCAACACCCAGTCTCTGTCACTAATACAAAATGAAGAGGCGTCATCTTAAATTTTAACAGAATTGTATTTAAATTCACATTTCACATCTTCCTTCTGAAGATTTTCAGAAAACTAAAGGGATTTTAAACGATGTTGGACTTAAGAAAAGTGAACTATCTGATGTACAACATTCACCGAAATACATGCTTCAAATTGTCGAAAGCTAGAGAAAGAGGAATGATTACATTAAGTTACTTCTAAAATCTTCCAAAACTGTTTTCCTCAATACCCTACTGAAGAACTCCGGATACGTATTTCAGCAACTAAGTTTCCACCCTCCGCAGAATTACGAAGGAAGATATGTTAGACGTCGCACTCTGAAAGATTTGCACCACACAGAGCACCACTTGAATAACACTCAAGTGTGGTGTAAACCTCCCAGAGTGCGACGTCTAACATTATCTTCCTTCGTAGATTCTGCTGAGAATGACAACTTAGTTGCCGAAATACGTATCCCGAGCTCTTCACTCATCGAAGTGGTAAGGGTATTTTTTATTTCTACTATTTTAAGCCACCGTATCCTATTACTTGTATTTTATATCAATATCCTTGATAACGATTTTAATATTTTCGCAAGAAACTGGAAGGTATTCGAAGAATATAAAGGGGGTAGAACATAGAGTTACAAAGACAAGGTGTTAGGTTTATCTATGTATAGCTTTTGCAATAAAAAAACCGAGTTTTGACATTTCGTCTTTTCATAACATGGTTGCCACGCATCACAAAGCATATCATATGGTTTGACAGATATATAGATAGGTTATGGTTAAAAAAATACGAAACCTACCAATACCAAATAGAACGTCAAAATGACAAACGTCAAGTAAGTGTGTTGACAACTTACCTTATTTATGCAACTGGCAACGCTCTAATTGAGCAAATTCTACGCCGACGAAATGTCACTAGATTGGACATTACTATGCATTTACTAAATGTGAAGTTGTGTATGCTTGTGCTGGTATGATTTTAATATAGGACTGTTAGCGAAAAAATTTATTCTTAGAAATGATTAAAAGCCGAATTAAACATGTAGTCACGGTATTAGTACATTAAAATGAGAGATATAAATACGACTCATTATTAATTGCCGTATCACACTGACGAGGTTAAGGAAAATCGAAACAAATCTAACTTTTAAATGTGGTGCCATATTTTGCAAGTACGGTTCAGTCGTAGTTGGCCACTGCGCCTCCCGAAGGGCGCTGTAATGCAATCTCGTGACGTTGTCATTGAAATGTACAGAGCTCGCGTCTACCTTTAGTAGTTTTTACTCAGGGCTGTGCACTATTATGACAACCTTTAGAATACGGTAGAGAACTCTGCTAATAGTTGGGGAAAGTGCTGCTCAGATGTCGCCAAAAATAAATGGTAAATGCAAAAACTCAAAGGCATGAGATTATCTAGGTACAGCCAAAATCATGCCAGTTTTACTCCCTCCAACTTAAGATTACATACCGTGTGCCATCCCAAAACGTCATCAGCAGCCACCACTGCTAATTACTTGCTACGTACAGAGACTTAAATAACTAGACGTTAACATTATTTGTATAACCTATTTGTTGCTAATATGCAGGCAAAATGACTTTGTAAAGTCAATTGTCACTATCACAACTTACAAAAAGCGCCGCCCCCACAAAATTAATGATATTTTGAAATACTACGCAGCGTTTTCAAACCGATGCGTCGCGAAAAAACGCCTATATTCTAAGAATAATTTCGTGTCGTTGCTGTGCAAAAATATATAAATTAGCGAAAGCCAAATAGTCGTTTACTTGGGTGCTAGGTGTAATTTTAGTTTCAGCCTATTTACTGGATTTTTATGGATACAATAGTGTGAACGACTGGTTTAAGTAACTTTATCATTATCATTCCAATTACTTCAATATTATAATTTGCCCAACAATGTTGGACAATGTCATTATTTGACTAACTATATTATAATTGCAATTCTTTCACGAACTATGTTATACTTTATATTTAATATATATTTATACCTACATATGTGTTCATGATTTCATTGTGAGTTCTTGTTTAAAATAAGAAAAATTGGTGGTTTAAAAAAACAATTTATTTAGATAACATAATAACACAATTATATTTTCAATTTCAAAATGGTTATAAATCTATTCTCATAGTTTAATTTCAAAGGGAAATCAAGTTTATATTCATTAACCTAGTATTAAAGGTTCATTTGAATTTCGCCGCGATAGTTATTTTAGTTGGGGAAAGGGACGTTTGAGGTCTCTGTTTCGTCTGAATGGATGCCCAACTACTTATATATATGTTCGCTATGGTTATTACTTTATTACTCCTATTTCTTAATACGTCATACATTCCTTCCATTCCCCAATGCGGTGTGCGAAGAACGTGTTGTAAATATAGTCCATAGAAGACATTGAAATGTATGTAAATGCCAAGGTTTAGGATCAATTATGTTTACTATGTTAGTTGACCAAAAATTTAATCTTTCACTAAAAATACAAGTTAGTGACGTATTGATATAGGGTATGTGGGAAGCAGGTATAAAACACCGACAGCGATCGTTTCGATTTAAATATTCAATAATGTTAAATGGGCCTGTTACCAGGTATTCGATAGGTTAGTTTACTTTATATGGTCGGCGGTAGCTGGTTAGGTGTAATTTTGTTAAGATCGCAGGGTTCAAAAATGTAGGAAACAAATAATACCTATAGCTTGTATGTATTATGTGCAAAGACAAACTTTAGTAACGGTTTTTCTTAAATTGATCGCGCAAAACTAACCTGTGTATTTAATTGCTACATGTACGTATGCATGGTCGTGTGGGTCTGTGCGAGATTACAACTTTTCTCCGTAAAAGGGATCGATATTCGCAGCATCCCAGCAGTTATGTGACGCCCAAGTTACGGTTTAGTTATTCTCGAGACGGGGTTAACCGGTATCTGGTAGTATTATATACCGTTATGTGAATGGAAGGAGATAACCTATCTGTTTTAAATGTAAGTGTTGAATGCATAGATATTACAGGACGACGTGTATCTTACCCCGTCATGAATGTGACTATTGTAATTTGAATCTTGCAAACTTTGTCGCTATCCTTATACGCAAAAGTACTTAATAAAAAGTAGATATTGACTACATACACATTTTGCATATTAGTATGTTATGCTCTATTAACACAAACATTTTAAGATTGTTTATTATGTTCTGAAACTTAAAAATGAATTCAGGTAAATTCTCGGAAGGCATTGGACTTGTATCTTGAGCTACTCCTCGCAGCAGCTGTCGTTTATATACCCATACATACTATATAGATATGTAAACATAGAACAAGGATAGGGCTATTGGTATATGTGGATGTAATACACAAATAGAAATAATTTGGAAATACCGATTTTATTCTCTTTTAGTGAGTTGAGTTAAATTGTTTTTCATGCCAAATATTTCATTAACCAAACAAACAGTTCTAAACGTTTCAACGTTTTTATTTTAATATACAGTGTTTTCCAGGATAAATGAAACCCACGTGACCTCTTTTATGTATGCAACCAATACTACATTGGTATTACACAACATAAAAATTACTATAATTGACAGCTAGGTTAAACTTTAATTGAAAACGTCATTTCAACCAATATAAAATAGATTGTTGTGATTTTATTTATCTTATTTTACACATAAAATAACCACTAAAATATATGTTTCAAAATTTGAATTGATTGATTTGATTATTAAATTTACAATAAATGTTGAAAATGTTCCCCATTATTTTGTAAGCACACATTAACTCGTCGCTTCAAATTATTAAAAACACGTTGTAACTCTTCTACACTATATTCGGTTCACTTTAAGAATACAGTAAAAGGCGCTGAAATCACTGTTTGCATAGATCTTTCTCATTTTACCCGGACAGCGCGTGCATCGTGTGGTGATCAGGTAAAACAGTTGTTAGCCCTGTCTTAGACCATACAAGAGCACTGCTCACTAAACTGTTTAACGAACACAGATAACAGTCACAGTAGATAAAATCCCCTAAATGCAATAGATAACAGCGAAACCGCGGTTAGATAAAAACATACCTCACACTGGCGAGTGTAGCATTTTTTAGCAAATGCGATAACGTGTCCTTGTCTTATTTTCGGGGAAAAGGTCAATGACATAGAAGCATGGTATACAGCATGAAACTTGAGGTGAGGTTGTCAAATGTATAACCCTATTGGATTATTTTTTTTATGCGGGCATTTAAATGCTTTTTGAGTGCGTAGATTTATCGCAAATTTTAGCCATTCATAAGCCTAGATATTTTCTCTTATCTTTTCTAGCACTGTATTCTTAAAACTTTTAACAAAGCATTTAAAGCAGCATAGCCTAAAATTATAAATAGTTTGTGATAAACATTACTAACAGTAACATTACGACATTCATGACATCTCTTACCCGAAATAAAAAACGCAGAGTCTTCGTGATGACCCTAATTTCGCTTACTTGTTTATTGCACTTGATCGAACTCCGTGTCAAATCTCATACTTAAGCAGATAAAATCTAATCTTCAAACTCGTATTGCTGCTGGCGATACCGATCTCAAGATCAAGTATGAGGGTGGAGTTCCAACCATTGTTTCTGCGACGCCTTGCCCAACAGTGATTCCGCTAGTGTTAACGAAGTGAGTTTTTATTATCAAAATGTCCGTGGACTTAGAACTAAGACTAATTTATTTTGTACTAATACGTGCGTGTCAGATTATGATTTCGTATGGCTTACTGAAACTTGGCTAACTAGTTCTATTCACATTAACGAGCTTTTCCTCCTGAATTTACAGTTATTAGACAAGATAGACAATTTGATATCCTAAACACAAAGCGGTGGAGTTTTATTTGCATATAGGTCACATCTTCGTTTCCAATCACTTAGTTTATCTCACATTGTTAGTAACTTATCACATATAGATATTATTGGATGTAAACTTCATTTGAATTGTTTTAAGTTATATGTATTTGTCGTTTGTATCCTGCCTAGTACGAATATTACTGATTTTGAAAATGTCCTGAACTTCGTTGAGAAACTCATCAATTACGACGATAGAATTATTATTATTCCCGACTTCAACGTCTAAACGTTCCAAACTTCGTCGACAATGATATTAACGACAGCAAAAATCACATTGCCAACAACTTTATTAACGTTCTAAATCTACACCCTAACACTATATGTAATATTAATGGTCGTTTACTGGATTTGCGTGTAATAAATTAATAATAATTACGGAAATTACTGTCAGAGCCAATGACGCTTCACTCGTTGCCGAGGATGACTTTCATCCTGCTCTCAACTTCTCGTTGTCTGTGATTTCAGAACGTCCTCGCATGCTTCCAGCTATTCCTAATACAAGAATATATGATTTTCGCAAAGCAAATTATCCTGGTTTATATCGTGCGCTCCTTGACACGAACTGGTCTTTCCTTTACAAACTTAACAATGTTAATGACGCCAGTGACGATTTTTATTCGAAGATATACCAACTTTTCAGCGTTTTTATATCTCTTAAAGTTAGTCGTGCTTCGTCATATCTCATTTGGTTCGATAGAACTCACATTATGAACATTAAAAGCGCAGAGATGGGTGTCGGTCCAGGTATCGTAGGTATGGACGCACCGAGGTTTTGAATGCATACGGGGAATTACGCTCGACGATTAAACGTGACTCCCATCGACTGTATGCAGCATACCTTTCCAATATCCAGTCTCGAGTCAAAAACAATCCAAGAGAGTTCTGATCGTATGTGTCGGATAAGAAAAATTCCTCACGCAGTCCTGATTCTATGGTGGACTCTAAAGGTGAACCTATTTCTACGCCTCCTTCAATTATTGATGGTTTTCAGACCTTCTTCGCTTCTGTTTATTTACCAAGTCAGACACCGTGTGATACTTTTCGTTGTTTTGCACCACATTGCTCCACTATCTCGGTTACTTCCATACCGGAAACTGATATCCTATGTTCTTTAAAGGCTCTAAAAAACAACAACACCATAGGTCATGAGGACGTACCAGGTTTTTTCTTCGTGACTGTGCTCAGGTTTTTGTTACTCCTTTACATTTTCTGTTTAATTTGGCGTTAAAAACTTCTACTTTTCCTGATCTCTGAAAAGTTACAAAGTTTTGTCCGGTTCATAAGAAAGGTGATACTTTCGTAATTACTAACTATAGACCTATAGCAATTATTTTTAACTTTTCCAAGGCATTTGAAAAATGCTTATTTATCGACATTTATCGTCAGTTCAAACCTCAACTTTCTGAGCTGTAACATGGTTTCATTGCCAAACGATCCACTGTCACTAACTTAGCCATTATCACTCAATTTATTTCTGAATCTTTGGATAGCAATGAGCAAGTTGATTTTATTTACACGGATTTCTCGAAAGCCTTCGACCGCATTGATCATAACATTCTCTTATTTAAACTGAAATCTGTCGGTTTTTCACCCAACCTTATATCGTTATTCTCAACTTACATTCTATATAGAAAGCAATATGTTTCATATATGGGTCACCAATCCACATTTTTCTCCCCAACATCAGGGGTATTCCAAGGCAGTAACTTGGGTCCTCTCCTTTTTCTAATCTATATTAATGATCTCTGCTCGGAACTCAATTGTTATAGTTTAATATATGCTGATGATCTTAAATTGTTTTCCAAAATTATTACTCCTAACGATTGCGGATTTCTCCAACAACAACTTCATCTTCTTAATTCTTGGTGTTCTAAAAATAATATATCTATAAACATCTCCAAATGTAATGTTCTATCCTATACTCGAAAATATAGTACAATCATTTATAGTTATCACCTCAACAATGACATTATCCCACGCTGTAATTCTGTAAAAAAGGTTTGGGTGTCACATTTGATTCTAAACTTAATTTTAACCACGTTGCGTTCAACACAACACGATGATAACTTTGGACAACTAGTGTGAAGTGGATTCCATAAAAAACATAAAAAAAATTGTTTAAATGAATATGCTTAATCACCACTTAAAAATAAAAAAATAAAAACTACAATTTTTTTAAAACAATATTTCTCTTATTATGCAACTTTGTTAAGATATTTTTACGTTAATGACCTTATTTTAAGATGGTTAATCACCCGTTGAAAATAAAATCACAAGACCGTAAACACTCTGTATAAATACAGACATAATATCTCTATGTGAAAGAATTGTATAGTTCTTTCAGCAACGAAGTAAACACCACAAGCATTTAGTTGATGAAACAAGAAAGAATTATAACTCAAATATTATCAACAATTCGCAAAATAAAACTAAAAAAATGTGGGACATGGTCAGAGAGCTAAGTGTCTGGAATATCGAAATTGCCCTAGATACTGAGAAAATTACTGATCCCCAGTCGATAGCTGGTATATTTAATTTACCATTTTCCGAATTCGTGGGACATGTACATGGCAATATTACTAATACGTCAGTGGATAATGTTATGACATGCAATGCAGGCACTATGTATTTACTTCCCTTCACCGAATATGAAATGAGGATTGCTATATCTAATTAAAAAAATTAACATACATCTGGCGCAGATGACTTATCTGCCGCATTTCTTAAAGGATTCTCTGCTCTGTTGCTGGAACTACTGACGTACTTGGGTAATTTCTCTAGGAATTTTTGCTGATTGCCTGAAGGTATAAACTGTTGTATTAATTTATACGAAGGGTGATAGAACTAACGTGCTAAATTATAGACCAATCTCTCTAACTTCAAATATTGGCAAGAAGATATCTGAATACTGCATGTTACTACGGCTGGGACTCATTCTTGAATAAGGATGACGTACTTAATAAAAACCTCTAGAAGAGGATAATCCACCACAACAGCATTATTATCATTTTACATTATTCTAAACGATAACATAAATTTTAATACACTGGCAATGATTTCCCTTCCCTAGCTATGAATTATTTTGCCTTCCACGCCAACTTTCTTTGATGTTGATTCGACCGTTTCAGTCTTTTAGCCAACATACGTGGCCGAGGGCGCTAAACTCAAAGCGTAGACATCCCAAAACATAGCATAATAGATTCGTCCTGCGATTTTGGTTACCAAAACGGATATGATGTAATATGTATTTCTTATTTTGCGACTACTCTATCAGGCAATTCATCATTATTATTGATCGGCTTTAAAACTTTACACCTCTTGATTTAGCTGGTTAAAATAATGTGTGGTACGTACTATACATGCCCTATTGTGTTTTCTTCTCTGAATACCATGTAGATATATTTTACAAGGTATATTTTACACTGTTCTAAACTAGTTTAAATTAATAGAGTAAGCACGCAACAATATTGTTCCATTCAGCAATTATCGTTAAAGGCATGCTCGTCTATCAAACCAGAGATTTGACACATTTGTATGCAACAAGTTGAACAGTATTAACAATTAGTGCCTTAAATGATAAATAAAATCAGTTAAATGTGTTCCAACAGATTGTAATAAAATTCGAATTAGGTATTTCCTTAATTACACTTACTGTCATTATTATTTACTATATTTCAAAATAGTTGTAACATTTGGAAATTTCTCTTATGATTGATGCCTTTAATCCGATGCCGAAACTCATTTATCAGTGTGAATACTACCACCATTCTGTTTCCAGTTTTATTTACTCCATATATACAGCGTCATGATAAAGTACGGAAGAAAATTAATAATTATTGTTAGTTACTTTTGAGGAAATTGGAGGGTCGCGCCTTTTTTTGATTTTAAAATCTTTTAGTGCGGGAATATAACTGATGTCGTCATTACTGTTTGAGCAATAATATCATCATCCGTTTTTTTTTAATGGTAACCCCAATTTCTTCTCTAGTCTTGCATATACATACAATCTTACTGTTTATACGGTGAATAAATAAGTTTGGTACCTTGCATAACAATTTTTGTCACCTGCTCTTGACGCCGAATAAATCATATTGGCTGTGCAGATGCATATTAACTCACAAACACATTAATCTGTTTGAAATTAGTGACGATGGTGGAATTAGCTGAACGTGAATGAATAAGAATTTTAATAATTGTTGAATACGGGGACAGGATGAGGACCCGTGCAGATGCATGTGATTTATTGATTTAAGAGTATCCTGACAGAGCCCCGATTTCAAGATCCACAGTTAGTAAATTGGTCGCCAAATTTGTAGAAAAAACATTAAAGAAACTGGAAGTAGAAACTGGAACCCAGACCAATTTGAACGAAGAAATGAAATTAAATGTGTTACTCGAAGCTGAGGTAAATTCGTATAAGGCAAATTGAAATAACAATGTGGATCAATGTTTTGTTCTTCTTCATCTTCTTCTTCCTTTCTACACGTGGTAGGTAGATTACTGCCTGTTTTCTTCCCATACTTCTTCGCGTGCATTCCTTCCAGCGTTTCGATGGCCTGCCCTGATTTCTTTCCCAACAGGGTTATTTATTTTGGCACTTTTCACCATTCTATTATCGCCCATTCTGCTTACGTGTTTGTTCCAACATTTTCTTCGTTATCTTATCCATTTTCCCACGTCCTGTATTTCGCTTTGTTGTCGTAGGTCTTCGGTTCCGATTCTGTCAAGCAGTCTTTTCCCATTTATACTTCTTATTATTTTCATTTCTACTGATCACATCATTTGCTGTGTCTTGGAGGTATCTGGTCTTGTTTCCGCATGTCATTATGAGCCTTATTGCTGATTTGTGTACTCTCGTTTTACTTTCCATTCTAAGGTATTTGTTCCTCCATAGAATGTCTCTTAAGCAGCCTGAAATTCGCGATGCTTTCATTATTTGTTCCCGGATTTCACTATCTAGATTTCCAGAGCTTGTTATATCAGCGGCCAAATATTTGAATTGATCTACTTGTTCGATCATCCTTTGATTAACTTCCAGCTTGCATCTTACCGGTTCCTTAGATGTTACTAGACATTTGGCTTTTTCAGTGTTAATAATCATAATATTCAACTGTTTTGCTGATTGATTAAAGGAATGAAGTAATCTTTGCAAGTTGTCTTCGGAGTTAGCGATTAGTACCGCAATGTCTGGGTAGCAGACAGTATTGAAGTAAGCATTGCCCATTTTGTAGCCTGTTGTTTCGGGTAGTTTTCCGGTTATTTTGTCCATAATAATATTGAATATGAATGAGCTAAATGAGTCGCTTTGTTTAATTCCTGTGCATATTTGTGTTTCCTCAGTTAACTCATTGCCCACCTTTATCATCGTTCTGGAGTGGCTATTAAGATCTTGGATGAGTTTTATCAGTTTTGGGTTTATTTCTCTTTCTCTCATTATCTCTATTATGTCTGATAGCCGAGCTCGATCGAAGGCTTTTGTTCTGAAGTTTAAAAAAATATATCACCATACAGAGCGAATGAAGATGATTATGATTCATATCGTCATTTGCAATTTTGTGAAAAACATCATGTTGCAGTATGATCAAGATTCAATTTTTTAAGTAACATTGTTTCTGCCAACATCTGCTGCTCGTTATTTAGATTTACTGAGGTTTGAGTTGGTGTCAGTTCTTGCAGTTTTTTTCCCAAATAGTGAAGATACTGACACGCCCCATCATAGTATTTGGTTTCAGCAGGATGGGCCCCATCCCCACTATGCGATAAAGATTCGTCATTATCTTAATGAATATCTTAATGAATGTCGTAACTTTAATCTTAATTTCTAGAATGGTGGACTGGCTGATGGGGACCAATTGGATTTAAATCCTTTAGATTTTTATCTGTAGGTTATTTAAAATCACGAGTCTGTTTTAATAGACCTAACACGTCTAGTATTAGTACGGAATTAATAATAAATTTAGATTTCTTTTTTTTCTGTTCCAAGAGAATTCTATCCCTAACGGCCCTTAATCAGATCCTTAAGCCCCTGTAAGTAAACTAGGGTTTTAGCTAAAAGCAACTTTAAGACTTTGTTTAAAGTAAATATTGGTTTCATATTAAAGGAAACGGAATGCGTCTTTAGCAAAAGTCGACTTTAGCCGTATCCGTTTATGTTGGTCGCAGTTTGATGGTATTTACTGGTGATTTGTATTATTTTCCTTTGTAAGTATCGGTTTACGCGCCAATTTCTTAATTATCGTGTGTTTGTTTGAAAGTTTTTCATAAAAAAACGGTATGATAAAGTTAAGAAAGTTAGCGGCGATAATTTTGGTTAATATGAAGAATACAAGTATACAATTTATTTGTCGCTGGTGGCCAACCACTTAGTTGTCAATTCGTTGGAGTAATTAAAACACCGTTGGTTTTATTAATCTAAATCTTTCAAAAAAGTCATTACCGTTATTAAATTATTTATTAGGACAATATATTGTTTTCGTATATATTTTCTATTTAATTCATTTTCAGAAGAACTTGAACTTTTATTTAAGATATTCATTTCGTGTAAAATCTGTAAACAAATCTGAAAACAGTTCTGCAACATGCACAGTGTGGTCAACCTGATATATTCATCAGTTTTTCTATTGTCCAAATTATTTTTTTACTATCACATCTTCCAAATATTTCAGAGTTTCTGGGATCGGTACCGAAGGAGATAATGAACTAACATCAAATGAAACTAAAATCTCACCGTTTGTTAGTTTATTGTTAAGGAATGTATATATTTTTACAGAACTGTACATATTTCTTGAAAATGTTTTGTGTTTAAGTGGGACCGGTACGCCAGGCACCATCGTAAAAACGACAAGAGATGAGCGAGGGTGCTTGGTGCGAGGGGCAGTGTAGCATAAGACATTCAAGAGGGTTGACATGTATAACACATAAAACAGTGCATTTGTACATATACATATTGAGTTTACATTAAAGGCAAATTAAAACACAATCATACAGTACATTCATTGAAAACAGCAACACTATGATTTTGTTTATCTCTAGTGCATTTTCTACAGAATTTTGCAGTTTATTTGACGGACAAGTTTTTAAATTCATTTCCTCCCCATTCTGACACCAGGTAAGTCGATGAGTTAATACCCAACACAGTTGGTCTGATCGTGTTCCCTGGTTTATGAATTTTGAGTAAACAATACATTCTCAGTATTACTGAATTAGACACATTTAACCTAAATTTAAGACCAAAAGCGACCAATTCTGGACAATTCTTGTGTACTTCTTTTTTTTAACGAATCATTTTTGGAAGAGGGATTTTCTTTAATTGTACATAGGGACCATTTACAATCATTATTATCTTTATCTGCTTTTAAGTAGAAGCAGTGTTTTGATCGGAAACTTTTGATGGTTTCGAACTCTCTTGTTGTTTTGTATTCCTTGAGGTGATTTAGATTCTCTTTAATCTGTGTTTTGCAAGCTTCTTTTATGAAGTATTTTTAAGAATCATTAAAACTTTTGGTGAGGGTTTGAATACCCGCAATTTTCTCCTGTGTTGGTATTTTGCGGTCAGGTAGGCTCTGTTTCCAGCCTTTATTTAGTAAAGCGAGTTCGTCTTTATTAAAAGTGTCTTGGATTCAATTTTAGGGCACAACTTCTTGAATTTTTTATTAAGTTTCGCCGTTTTGACTTGGTATTTATGTTCTAAGATTTCCAAGATTTTCCTGTGAAAGTTACATCATTCATAACATTCAGCCGAGTTTAAATTATATTTTGGGACAAAATAAAATTTAAATAAGAAGAGGTACAACTACGTATGCGTATTGAGACAGAGGGAGTACATAATGTGTTTCGGACATATAATCAGTTATACATTCATCACTATACTATGTTGTGTGTAAGTAAAAAGTGGGTGAAAAACATTTGTTCAAAGTAGTTCAATATTAACTTAGCAACAGGTAAATATATATGCATATGCACCTATTATGTATTTTATGTATAGGAAAATAACAAATTTTCCGTTGGATTATTTTTGCTTTTAAATAGGAAAGCTTGGTTTACGTTTATCACTAATAGAGGTAATTTTAAGTAGGTACACTTGGAAAGATTTCATAGAGTTCGAATTCGCACTAGAATAGACCTAGATTCGTTCTCCCAGTTTTTAATTTGTTTGCTTGTTTTGACTTTTGTGAGTATTATACTTTAGTGGCCAAGTGTATTATTTTTAACCGTGAGGGAAACAATTATGAAATGGCTGCTTTATTGTTGGCGGCAAATATCTGTTACGAAAGAGTATAGATATAGGTATTTATTGTAGACGATATTGCGTTATGGTAACAGCTGTCAGTCTGTTGTTGAATGTTTGCCCCGCAACTTTCATTTAAATGTACATACTGGCCGCCATAAGTAAATGAACACTCAGTAAACGTTAATATATTTTTGTGAAATCTTCAGGGAAGATGGCATTGAGATTCATTGTTACGCGTAGTAACTCATAATTGCGCGCATTTGTGAATATATACTCATTTCATGTTTTACAAAATGCGGACAGATATGCGCTTTTTCGTTTGTTAAATTAATCTTTTACAACCAATTAATTGTTCATCAAAATATCCTCCTTTTGTCCAAATAACCACCGAAAAATATTTTCGGCATTTCAACAGTTGCAATAATGACTTAAACATATCCATCTGTTGTATAAATTCTCAGAATTGCAAACTTACTGCCAACACGACCAAATCACTGCGAACACCATGTTGTCGAATCGATTTTGAACGAACAAGTTTTTACGCACTATCCACAAATTGCCCAGCTTAAGCTTTCTACCTTTCTGGAATGTATTTGTATGAAAATACTAGGAGAAGATGACTGTGTACGAGTAAGAATAGGTAGAAAAACTAACAAAGGATATTGCTGTTATTGCACTAGAATTCTTAAGGTCACCGCTTTTTTTTTATGTAATCTGCTAGTACTGAATTAGCATTCCTTGTTCGTAAAAGAACCAACATATTTACATTTTAATATATTGTCTGCATGTTCAAATTCTAATGGTCGGAATATTAATTCAATTTACGTAACCTAATAAATTATGCTCAAGGTTCTCTAATCACGCCTACATTAACGTAGTAAATTTTATACATGGAAATTTATATTTGAAATATTTACCAGATTTTGAGTGTGGTTTGTTTATCTATAATTCTTTCCTTTTTGACCTTATCTGTGAAACATCAGTCTTATGATTGATCAATTCAGCCATCAAATTCTAGTCATTGCGCTAGTGTAAATAAAATATGGACTTGGATCAATTAGAAATAAAAACATAGCAGTTTAAAACAATAGGAGGACATTTCTGTTTTGTTTCAATGAAGTTTCTAGTTTTAAGCTATAAATGTGGTTACACAAACAACCATTTTTTGCAGTTGTCAAGTATCAAACGGTTTAATTCGGTATTCAACAACTACTCTACATCCTTTACCATCACCACAAGTCTTTGTCTTTGCTGTTCTAAGTATCTCTGAATAAAAATACCAAGTATCTATTGCCATGAACTTATACAGCATCTTGCGGTGATTCGAAAACTCATCGTTATCATATTAGGTATCATATTAGAGACTTGGTCCTATTGTGGAGCAGATGCCATCCTAGAGTTCATCCAACAAGTCCAGGCCCTTGAGGTAGCTCAGAATCTTTTTGTATGAGGAATTTTTCAGGACAGTTAGGGTAGTAACGTCCCTTCCAAAAATGGAATACCTGACACGGGTGGCCGCCGGACAGTGGCACATTCTGTGTAGGTATTTTCTGAGTGTGCAGTGAGCTGTAAACACTGAAGTAATTATGTTGACCGTTTTACGATCAAGTTTTAGTAATTCTTCGGTTTTGACATGATTGGATGAAATGCACTCCTTCGTATGTACCAAACCAGGAGAACTGCTCAAAAATTGGATTACTTTCTGTTTTAACCAGAAGCAAATTTGTCGTTTGGTTATCGAAACTGGTATGCCAATTGCTGGTTCTGGACCCCGAAAACATCCCGCAGCACCCTCTTTTGCAAGGGTGTCGGCTGCCTCATTACCTTGAATGAGGAAGTGACCCGGGACCCAGCCCAGATTAGGGTTAGTTTATTGGACGCCCCTATTATGTTCAGAATAGTTTTACAGCTCCAGATCAGTTTAGAGTGGCATTTGTGCGCCTCCAATGCTTTCAATACAGCCTGACTGTCACTGTAAATTTTTATTGATTTGTGCTTGAGGTTTTTGTTCAAAATCTCTCTTGCGCACATCTCAATGGCGTAGACTTCGGCCTGACAAATTGTAGAGAGTAAGGGTAATGTGAGTCTAGCCAGCGACAATTAAATGGTATAAAAATGTTACTAAATCAAAGAATACTTTATTGTTTCTATAACTTGTAAATTAACATAAACGATTACACACCACACAACAGAAGGGTTTTGAAGAAGTTTCACACACCACATCGCGGGTCCACCAGACGAAGAACGACGCGGCAGTGGAATTAGGTTGCCATCATAGAGTATTGAGGGCGTTCAGGAAGACCGTATGCTGCTAGTATAGTTTGGAAAGCGTCGACAATGCAATTACATAGCGGTACAGTGCATAATAATAGATTGCCGTGGTAATGATGACAGGAATATTTGAGATGGTAACGGGAGCAACGGATTAACTCGAAATAAACAAACTGAAAAGTTTGAAGAGTAAAGTCTGTGAGTGAAATTAAGAAAACGAGTGCTAGCGAAGGGGTGATTAGAAAAGTGGAGTCGAGGAAGATTTGGAAGGAGTAGAAGGAGTGACGAGGGTACAGGAAGACAGAATTGGGTGGTACACATCTTACATACATACACGGGTTATATTAGATAAAGTATTTGATAAATTTATTCATTCGTTAAATTATGTGTTCGTATTATTGTCATAGTAACATTGCTAAATTATATTTTCAAACACATCTTTCGATATTGCCATTACAAATGGTCATCACAAATAAATGCCATTACAGGTGCATGGTTTATTAATTATTAATTAATATAGACAAAATTAAAACCATGGTAATAGATGAACAGCAAATAAATAGAATAATTAGAAGTCAATCAATTCAAATATCTGGGAATATTTATAGACAGTCGGGCAGCCAGGAAACGGGAATTGACGATTGACGCAATAAAGTTATATTATACCACGAGCCATAAATTCCAACACCTAAAAGAAATAACAAAGCAAATAAAAATCAAAGTCCTCAAATCAGTATACAGATACAGACCAATGTTAACCTATAAGCAACAGAGATCTAAGAATACAAGGAGTCATCAGAAAAGATAAAATTAGAAACACACAGATAAGATAAGAACTAGAAATACTATGGAAGAAGGGGCAAAGGTGGCAAACGATAGAAAACAGTATAGTGCAGTTCAAGTTTTGAAGGAAGTATGGCTCATGGAGATCGTACCCCACGTTGTCAAATCTATTTAGGTAATTAATTTTCCATATGTTGTCGCTCTGAACACTATAGT
>JARFOC010000191.1:10627-45823 GCA_031763485.1 Osmoderma eremita | reverse complement strand
CATTGCTTTGTCACTCTGAAACCCTGCCTGATAGAAAAATTCTGAAAACAGATATGAAATAAGTGTAAAAAGTACTAACTAGTTCACTCACTTTATCTCGTGGTACAAAATAAATCTGAAATTTTGTTGACAAGTGTAATTACTATATTTCAGAAACATTTCAATTGCAGTTTCATACACTTTTCCTTTTAGCTTTAAAAAACCCGTTCCTAACTGAGTCCTTTGGTCCCATTACAAGTACACAAAAAACTCGTAAGTTTTCTCTGTACTTGTATGGGACCAAAGGGCTGAGTTAGGAACAGTTTTTTAAAGGAAAAGAAAGGGAATGAGAGAAGATAATTAAGGTTTCCACAACGCAGTATATAATTACAGGAATAAATCAAAAAGCATACCATATAGGGGTAGACAGAGCGAATTTGCATGGTTTTCCTATAACAAAATATGGGTTCCCGAAGAATAACGGTTATTAGCGCAAATACCAAATAAGCTCACTATAAACTCGGAGATCGAATGATAACAGTCGCTCTTCTAGAGACATGGAAAACCAAACAGATCAATGCGAAATGCATATATGCAAGTACGCACGGGACGTGTGTACGTAAATTGTCAATTCCTTTCTCATTAAAAACAGGTCATAAAATACGCACGCAATAAACATAACTCTAGTGGCTTAGCCAGCACACCTTCTTACTTAATTACCGCAGCGTCACTTACCGCTCCAAATTCGTATTTACCGAGACAAGGAAAAAGGGAAAGGGCGGATACGTCAAACGTCCGAGCTAATAAGCTATACATAAACGGCGGTTATATTAAAGTAATCGTTAAGCGCTGACGCGGCCAATGGACTTTACTTCTAATCAGTGGCGAATCGCGTTCCTCGAAAAGCGGGAATGCACCCAACTGCACGAATACTGCTAACAGCGCCGTCTTAGATATGATATACTATGTGTGCGTTCAATTTCGAGGAAATAGTACCACACCTGTACCTAGTTACATAGAACTCATGACGAATGTTAATAAAAGTAGGAACAAGGTATCCTGAGAACCTGGGTAATTAGAATTCAACTTCGATGTGAAGTATTTACCGTGGTATTCAGGCGATAAATCACGACGCTATTATAGTCAATTCCCCACGATAATAAGCGACTGTTTACTATTCCGAACGCTTTTACAAAATATAAAACAATATTCTTATGTGTACCGCGGCGTCTAATGGTTTAATTCGTGTGTTATAGTTCACGCTTGCACGTTACCGATGGCGAAGCGAATTGGGTCCCCATAACGCGCATTCGCTAGCACAATAACTGAACGTGTTTACCAAAAAGGGTAATCTCAATTGCTATCGCGATTAAATGGAGGAAATAGAACAGTAATGCATAATTTTACTTTCTCTGCGCGGTTAATTTTAGGAATCCTCTAGGGGACAGGATAATGGGAATAGTAATAATGGACTTGCCGTTTATCTGTGCCGGGTTGCCATAAAATAGAAAATACAAAATTCATGTCGATTGTCGATACCGGTTTCATATTTTCACACAGAACTGGTAGAACCGCTACGCAAGCGCCTTTAATAACTACACGTACATACTCTTATCGTTATTTTCCTTAACGACATTAAAATTCTCGTAGTAATGATTATAGCATACGACGCAATACCCAATAAAGTAATTTTGTGTATGATCTATTCCGGCGCAGCTTTACTACAAATAACTGGGACTAGGATTGCCCTTTCAAAATCGCGAAGTTAGATTTTATGGACAAGGCGCATTATGTCAGTTATTGTTAGGGTTTCCTTGCGTTTTTATAATCATGATTATTTATGACCGACAGAGTTATAATAGTTTGGTCAGTAGGTGAATGAATATATGTAGATACATACGTAGGCAATATTAGATGAATGAATGAATCTTATATTCAGTAATTTAAAGACGGTTTTTAACTCTTTAATTTACAATAATTATATAACGATATAGCAATTTTTACCAAAAAAAATTAAGTTCTACACAAAACATAGCCTATTACTGTAAGACAATACAAACTTATTGAGAGACAACTCGCATGTCGTCAATTTCCTTTATCTTCTTCGCAAATCTCAGTAGAGGATTGCGCCATCTCCAACAACTAGCAGTATTTTTTTAGAAATCAGGGTATTCAGGTCTTTATTTCCAGATTTCACTAACGTCGCCTCGTTTGTTTCATTGAGCTTTGACTTTCAGAAAACTGATAGTACTAACGCTTAGTAATTTTCTTTATTTAACACATCTAGATTTCGGCAACCACATTGCTATCCTCAGCAGAGAGTGCAAAGGAAAAAAATGTCAGACTTCAAATCTTCACCAGAACATCAATGAGTAACACTAACTTCCAGCTTGCATTATACGCCTAATAGGCTGACTTGTTAACTATTTGGAAAATTTTGGCAGATGATTTATCCATATTTCGATTCTAAGAAAAAAAAATTATATGATCATAGGTCCCATATTCCTTTGTTTCAATGTTATAGGGTTTTAAAGATTTAAATAATTTCATGAAACAGAGCATAACCTAACGAACGAATTGATTTCAACAGTTATAATATTTGTTTGAAATGTCTGCCTTCGGCTCGTATGCACACATCGACGAAGCAAAGATGGTGTTGCACAATGTACCAAATCTGAGTTGTGTATGCGATCAGTCACTACTTAAACTTTGACTTATTATTAGGTGTAAATTGCTTGCTACACCTCGCTTACTAATTGCGGAATTGTCGAGGACAACATCAATAACATTTTCTTCATCTTATTGAGTTCATGTGGACGAATAGTCTGCAGAACCGAATTCCGTCTATCTCGAAGTCTTCGAAATATCGATCTGCAAACAGTACAAACAGGTTGATGTCTGTTTGGGTACCTGCGCTGGTGTTTTGTGGCTGCTGCTCCAGTGTTTCCATCGCAAAGCTCGAATGCAAGTACTATATCTGCATATTCTTCCATTGTAAACTAATGCATCTTCGAAACGAGGACTTCTGACACGTCAAAAATTAAAGAGCACCCAACTCTAGTTATTAATATCGTCTATACAATATTCCCTCTGGTAATATTAACACATTAAACTAATAATTAATAACAAATGTTATTCTTCTTGGTTATTACATAGTTCTAAAACGTTGTTCCTAACAAATATGGAGTACTTTTCCTCCTAACAATAGTATAGTTGACAACATCAAAATATGTATAGCACCAACCTACTAAGAACCTAGAAATTTGTTTGCTTTTTTAACATTGACTAATATTGTTTGTGCAAGCTTATAACGAGGGTTCTAGAAAGCCAACTATTATGTATAAGCCGCCAACAACTTCAAACAAGTTTCATAGGCCATTTACCTAATTGGGGGATTGGAATTCCAATAAGACTTTTCTTTGATTATATCTTATAAAATGATGATATGAAAATTTTGTCATTTAACGGACTTTGCGATTATCTACTCTCCTTTAAATAAACTTTCCTTTAAGATTCTCCTAGCTAGGATTCCTTTACTAAAGAATTTATCTTCACTTGTTTGTTGACGCTGTGACCACAACATTTGTTCGATATGTTCACTATATTCTTCTGTTTATAGAAGTGAATAGCACATTGAAATAATAGCGTTTTGCAACCGTAAACACCTGAACCAATTCTGTAGTATGCGTGTTTACCAAAAACTCAAGGAATTGTTTAAATGAATTACAGTCCTGAGAATAACCTGCTTTGATGCTAAATCCTTAAATACTATAAACAAGTGAATAAAACATGTACTTGTATACCTATTATTGCACAATACATTTAATTTAACATAAGAAACTAGTAGTGATTACTTCATTCGCATCAAGTAACCCAAATGGTGGGAATGTATAGGTTGGGAATGCATAGGCGAACTGCTGAACGCAATAAAGTTACTTTGTTGTGGTGCATTCGGTAATCGTAGGCAATGAAAAGGCCGATGAGTTACCGAGTTAGCGATGGGATCATCGCCTTCATGCGTGGGCCCGGAACTTGCTCTGGGAGTGATTAAAAATACAGTGCGAGGGTAGATACGAAAATGGGTCCGAGAACAACACAAAGAATGCCGGAAATATACAGCCAGACAACGTTATGGCAAAACTTTTATCAAGGAGCCGTCAGTAAAGAAGACTGGCGAACTAGTAAATCTTAGTAGGAATCACCTTCGACTAGTAATAGGTCTCCTGACCGGACACTGCTCACTGAAAGGATACCTAAAGAAAATTGGAGTTGGTATTGTGAACCCAAGCTGTAAGCTGTGTGAAGGGGCAAGAGAGACGGCATGCCACATCTTATGTGAATGCAAGACCTTAGACCCCAGAATACAGGCAATCTTGGGGAAATCGAAAATGAACCCAGAAGACTATATAGACCAACAGGCCAAAGACCTGTACAGATTGGCACAGGGCATAAGGATTTGCGAAGGGGTGGTATAGTACGTGGGTGCAAAAATGAGAGATAAATACAAAAAGCCAAGAGGCTGAAGTGTTTGCGGAGACTTGTGTCAGCCGGCTGCCATAAAGAAAAAAAACTCAAATGGCTTAAATAATTTTAAAGGGAAAGATAATGAAGTATAATGCAAATAGCTGAAGCAACTCAAGGTTATAAGAACCAAATGCTTTAGTAAAAAGTTTTTTGTATTTGAAGTGTATTTTGTATTTTTATAGTATTTCCAAAGTGTGAAAATATTTGATTGTGATTATTTGATGCTTAATTGTCTACCGCATTTATAGCTATTCGATTTCACATTTTAGTTTGAAATTCCAATTGATCACTTTTGAAATAGCCTAAAGCTTCGTTTATGGATTAGGCATATTTTTTGATGTTTTAATAGGGCCATTATAGCAGCAAAGTACAAATGAAAAAGAAATAACTAAAAACAAACAATTTGGTGTTAATATTTCGCATAATTTCTCATTTTATAAAAGTCTGTAAAATAAACCATTAACCCTTAACCGGTTATATGAGAGTATCTTTTAACTTGAATGGTCATGTAGGGACTGATATACCCTTTATTTTGAACGTTGCAGAAAACCACACGTTTGTTAAGCAAAAATTTAATGAGCACCTATATGTTGCAATTGGATTTAAAACTATATTTTGAAAACGTAAATTGGTTAAAAAAAATTAATTGAAGCATCTATAAAAAATTTAGTAACGCCTAAACAAAATTCGTTAAAATAAAACAGTTTTTTTTTTAATATATTAGCCATTTTAATTTTAAAAAAAGTTGCAAATCACGTGACAAAAAAATAACATAAGTTGCTTTGCAGCAATATCTAAATATCCCGTTTTTATGGTTTTTTCGTTTGATTGATCTATTTCCGGTAATACTCTATTTAATCGGCACGTTTGGTCTGCCAGACAAGGACGAGATAATTATCCCAAATTACAGATATGGGGGTAGGTAGTGATGTCAATAGAGAAAGCATTAGGTGGTGTGATTAATTTGTGGGCGACTCCACTTAAAAGATTATGCAATAAATAAAAATGGCCGGTTCTTTCAGAGCCTACATGGCTGGTTAAGGGTCAAGAAAAGGCAAGTAAGAAAAAATTATCTCTTTATCCAATAAATGCGAAGTCAAACTGTTCCTGTCACTTTGCACCAACGATATTCTAATTAAACCTAACGTTTTCAATTAGGAGAATTCCTGCTAGCCATTGCCAAGCTCGCCGGCGTGTCGCGGAGTTAATCCGATTACGTGAGCAACGTATTGGAATCTGGTCAAAATCGAACTAGTACGTGACCTGAATAATATGCGCGCCGTGTGTAGGTTTGCATGCATGCATTCGTTCCTGCACACGACGACGATAGCGTAAGCAAGATTTCCACTACAACATCCACCTCCGCAGACAGTCGTGGGAACCTGGACGTCTGAATCACATTAATTCCTACTCGTAAATGTAAACACTATTAAAAAAGGCAGACAGGTGCAGTTGAGAGATAAGAAGAACGTCGACACGAATGAATGGAAAACAGGTACGCGTTTGCACATTTCGTAAAACCGATGTTTATTTAATCTTTGAAAAACGTTTGAAATTCCTGAATCTCAGCTTCGTTAGTTTGCTTTTAAATCACACTATGTAAGGAGAACAAATGCTGACAAAAAAGAGAATTGATATTTATAATGTATGACCTTAACTGTTTCATACACAAGCACAATACGACTTGAAACACTATGTAGTACCGTATACTTAGGCATCATCAATAATAACATTTGAGAATTTACCACGTTACAATCGCCGGCATAATAATAACTAATCACCGCGTGCTCGTACTTCATAACTCCACATTGACTGTACTTTGTCTTTTAGAATTGAAACGTTTCATAGAATCAATTAACCATTTGCATGCTCCCCCAGTAATTTATTCATGAGTACGTATATTCTTTCCTCGCGGTAGTCGGTTCCACAACGCTCAATTAACTTCAATAAATAATTATCGCGCTCGCAGAGTTTCACTTTTCTCAACTACAGGTCGTATTTAACGGAACGCGTTACGATTTTGCTTTATTTATCGTCGAAGAACACCCCCAGGTAGTGTTGCGATTGCTTATTTAAATCTCGCATTTCATTTGGTTAACAGATGAACGTTCCTTTCCCTGTAATAATGTCCTTTTGCGGTGTTAGTAATAATTACGTTAAGAGCAATAAGAATTTTCGCACTGCGCATAAACGAATACAGGGTTTATACTATTAAAATTATGTATACCTATTAAAAAATTGATGTGGACCTTTATTTTAGCGAAACTAAATATATAATAATATAATTGTGTAATATAAAGTAAATGTTTTGTCAATGTCGTGTAGAAGTTAAAAAAACAATTATGGTTAGGTAAGTTACACGGTTTATGGTTTCCAGCAACTATTTACGAATAGTAAGTATCCCTGCCGACTAAGATTACAGCAATTTCAAATCTTTGCAAAATTAAGAGAATGAACCAAGGCAATAAGAAGACATTTGCTTAACAATAAACATTCTTGGAAAAGGTTATTTTCAACATCTAGAATTAAATGTAATACATGAAGGCTTCACAATTAAGCTTATAACTTAATCATGAATAGTTTATGATTTTTTAGTAAAATAGCACATTTATAAATAGTTAATCTAGGTGGATTTGTAGTTTGTAATAATTCCTTTATGTGATGATTGTTGTAATTACTGTTATTAGCCTTGGCTTTATGTAATAATTACTGTTGTTACTGTAAGCTCCTGTTTCCAAGGTATTCTTCTAGTTATGGATAATCAATGTTGGTTTTGTGGGAATAAATAAACCACCATCATTTTGCAAGCTGAACTCGAAAAGAAGTATTACAAATCAGCCCGTTTATTTATCTTAAAATTCCATACGATCCTTTAAAGGATAGGAACAGCAGTTGTATCGCTTTAATTGTTTTACCTCCATTCAGCAAGTAGTCAAGAAAATGTTCACTTAATAAATTATTTGTAAATTGTACTATATGCTAACATTATACATACATTACAGTCGCTGAAAGACTAGAAGCTCTTAGAGGAGAGTTCAAGACACCCCATTGGCACTTTGAATTAATTAAGGGATGAAGGGGCGTTAAAGAAGAATACGCAGTTTTTTGGTATTGATTGATTTTGATTGAAGACCTAATGAAGACAAAGGTCTTTTACATCCCTTAACACTGCGGCCTTGTATTGTATTACTCTGCATTCGGCTGCTTTTTTCGAAAAGCAGCCGGCCTCGAACTGCCTCTGTTCACCAACACATACATCGTCTTACCTGCTAATTAACGGGCCTATGCCGCAGCTTGATTTCCATCCATTTGCATACAGTGGTTTCTACGCCAGGGCTGCAGGCAGCCCGTATCATAGAACTGAAGGAGGTGTTGCCAAATGCCCCTTCTATCCAAGAAGCTCTGTAAGCCCAATTTCTTGTTGTTGCATCGATATTTGGCCAAGATAGGGCCATCAGTCGATGTAATGCAGTTTCACGATTTTCTTTCTTGGTATGCATGGTGGTTAGGGTGTAATAGCCTCTCTACACGGGAGGTTTCCCTCATCTGTTTCTCAGGCAGTTTTTTATGTCTTTGCCTTTCGGTATAACCACCACTTTGTTCCATGGTACATAACCCAACGCCAGACTAGCCCTAAATAACTCGCAGAACGTTGATGTTATCATGTCTTTTCCGTGTTGCAACAAGGCAAGAAATATTCCGTCAGGACCTGGCGACCTATAGGCCTCAAAGGAGCTAAGTGTACACAATCCTGAAATAGAAGAACGAAGGCGGGAAAGTGCATCATGTGTTCTCTCTGTGTGGTTTTCGTGGAAATTCCATTAAAAATGCGTTGATTTGGACTGTATATTTCTTGATGTTTTATTATTTTAAACCATAACCATTTACAAACTGTTTGTGATAATTGAGATGCAGTGAGAAACGCACAAAAAACAATCTATTACTCTGTCGATAGACTCTTAACTTGTGCGACAAAAAAGGGTACTGAAAAAATTGGTACGGTAGCTAAAAATTCAAGTCATTTTGGGAGACGCACGATTTGAACAAACCGCCGTCATGAGTGGCGCGCGATTCAAATATACACAAGAGCCAAACAATATGTCTACGGCCAAAAAAGTTCTAATTAAAAAGATTCTCATATCTGATCTCTGTGTTCGGTGCGTAAATTCATAGTCCCAACTTTTGACTGTCGATTGGAGGATTACAGTAGCAAATAGCATTAAAGTAAAATTTCAGGTACTTTCGCATTTTTGTGCTACAAATGATTGTTGTGTAACCAATATCAATTTAAAACATCTTACATTTTGATGCTGGTGCCTCATTTCTTGTCCCGTCCTGTATTATATGACATATGTATATATAACATACAGAATGTGTACATTCTCATTTAAAAATAGAGTCATCTTCTAAAATCTTCTAAACTTTCCCCTAAGTAGAATACTTCACCAAGTAATTATTTAAGCTAAACTCTAGTTAAAAATAAACTGCAAGTTTATTCCATGAAATTATGCCATAATCTTTCCAAATTAATTATTTCCGAATACCTATATCATAAATGCTGGCGGGCAAGTAGGTAGGATCTAATTTCACTAAATCTCTTGCATAACTAACTACCACATTAACAGGCGCGCAACGATAGCAGTGCTGTTGATAGTAATAACACCTCTTATCCTTTACTGTTACTTTCGTTGTGCAAAATATATATAAGTACACTTATTAAAACATATACATACTGAAAAACACATCACGTACAAATAAAACGTAAATACACGCAATAGCAACAATAATAGACAGAAGTTCTCGCCACAACAGCGAGATAATCGCCTCGGCCACATGGTGTGCTTGCTTAAGGCCTACCGGATTCCAAGCCGCCTTCACCCAGGAAATCGCGCAACCACCTAGAATCCCGTATATATGAACCGGACACCCTCCAGTATCGTTTTCAATGATCCATCACCTTTGGCGACGGGCAATCGTGTGAGGTTCGCTTCTTGTTTCTTCTCTTTTCCCTTGCCATGCTAAGTGGAGTTTGCTTTCATTTGGCCCATTCCGTCTCAAGCACGCAGCGATCCGCTATCAACTCGTGATGGAGTGCAAGAGGCGTGTGTACGTTGTTGAGAAGTTCCGCGCGTAATAAGATCTGTGATCTCGATTCGCGTTGAGACCGACTGATTTTGTAACGCGCGCAATTTATAATATTGAGAAGACAATTGTGATACATATCTTTGAGAGAAGTAAGGTGCCGTACTGATTTCTTGTGGGTGTAGGACACTCAGGTTATGTAATGAAATTATCTTGTTGATCAAGTTGCTGCCAGTAGCGTATACAGTTAAGATTAATGTAACACTAGAAATTACAACCGGCATATTATGCGTAAGATATCATTTTACCATAATCTAATTACTACATCAGTTTCGCAAATAAAGCAGATGTCGACGATAACTAGCTTCGTGCTAAGAGAAAAGTTGTTTTAGGTCTACATTTTTTGTTGTGCTATAATAATAGAAATCAAATTACTTTTAAAATTACATGAAATTATATTAATGTGTTTCCATATAATAGATATTTTTACTCGAAACAAGTAGATGTTGTTTACATCTGTTTTCTAGCTTGACGAAAACGAATAAGCTCGTAGGATTTTCTAAATTCATTAACCTTTCACATAGTAGAAAGCGCAAAATGGGGAAAACAAATGAATTTTCTTCATATTAAGGTCAGATATGTATATAATTCGCTTGAAACTAACAGTAGGTGTTTAAATAAATTGAGTGTTACACACGATAATGAAAAGTTAAGTATAGAAATGGAAAGCGTTTAATGAATCCTTTATAGCATCAACATTTCAAGCTGTATAAGTGATTTTTTGATTTTCATTTATCTTAAATCTATTTAAATGTAAACTATTTTTAGATGTTCCCCATGATGTGTGAATGTGTTGCTAAAGAAAATTTAGGCAAGTTCGGCACTAATACATAATATATAATACATACATAAAATTTTGTGACTGAGGTTAAGTAATAAATCGATGTAAAGGTACATCTACAAGCTTATTGACGCACGAAGATGGTAGATCTTTCTTCAAGTAGCGTACAGAAATCAAAATTTTGTTGTCTGGTTCTTAGTAAGTTTCTGAAATGAACCATCTTCTTTTTATTCTTTTTTACTTCTTACTTTTGCCAAACCCAACTTCTCTGCGGTGGCTACTATAAAGTCCAGATATATAATATAAGATAACACAAAAATAAATCTGGAACGGGATAGGCTATGTACGTCAAAGCTATTGTTGCTACTACGTGTCATTGGACCTGCGCATCACAATTATTTAGAAATGATTACTTATAATACTTTCATTTTGAATATACAGGGTGATTATGGTATTGTAATTTTGTTTTCAAGGGGTGGTTAAACATCTTAAAATAAGGCCATTAACGTAGAAATATCTTAACAAAGTAATAAGAGAGATATTAATGTAAAAAAAAATTCTAGTTTTTATTTTTTAATTTTTAAGTGGTGACTAACCACCTTAAAAAAAGGTTTTTAACGCTAAAACGATTGATCAACAACTTGGGCAAAGTAAATGTAAACTATAGGTTATTAGTGAATATTTTTACTAAGTAGGCCGATATGTGTAAACTTTCTCATCTATCAAGCTGTTTAATTAGTTGTCCCTGCATTGCTGGTTTGAATAAATCCTAAAAAGGAAAGTAAAAATGGTCCATTGCACCAACAGTGAATACGTTGACAGGTTGCTAATTTATGGTGAAGTACGCCAGAATTCTGCTGCTGCAAGTCGATTGTACGCTGAGCGGTTTTTAACAGACTAGCACCTATTCCACAAATTCAATTCAAAGAGTGGAAATCACAAAATGAAGAACATCTGTTACATATCAGCAACATTAAATATGTTTCCACAATTGTTCCAGCAAACCGAGTGCGACGTGAGGAAACGGTGTGTTTGTATGCAGTTTTTTTTCTTTCAATTTTGATTTAATTCTTTTGTCAACATGTTCACGAACAGAACAAATCCTTGGAACGATGCCCCACTTGGTAATTTGCATTCCGAATATTTATTCCAAAATAAGACATATGCTTTGTTTTCGAGTAATTGGAAGGGCAAATTACATAAAATAAAGGTAACCCAGACATTAAATAAAAAATTTTGGTGTCGCAGAAGAATGCTGTTTGGTATTTACGTGACGTTGACAATGCCTTTTGGACAAACACATTAAAGGCATATTATAAACTACACATTGAATTTTAATGCCATCGTAATTTAAGTGCGGTATTTCTGCTATAAATTGTCTGAGGTTGTCCAACATTGGTTGTATCCATGAAAAAATGGAAGCCCATCAGGGAAAATTCAAAATATTGCGTTGATTTGAGTTAATGAATAAGCTCGTCAGGAAAGTCTCATACCTAAATCTTATCGGAGATAAGATTTAGTTTTTTATAACATATGAAAGTTAAAATACCTTACTTACAATTAAAAAAAATATATTGTAAGAAATGTAGAGAAGGCTGAATTACAACACATCACGTCTCTGCTAGCAATTATGTTCATATCGGCAGCAATAATAAATGTATATTTTATTCAAGCGTATGCTACAGACGATCCCCATTAGCATCCTAACAACAGAAATGGAAATTCTTCATCGTTTCCTCCATAAATTCTCGTTTGGTAATCGACAAAACACTGTTGCGTCGATGCAATCTCCTTGTGAGGTATATGCTCTTGCGTTATGGTATACTCTGACAGCACTGTGACCATGTACCATCAGACAAAAGATACCTAAAACATTTGTTCCGTTGTTATTTGTTCTTTTCTCTTTATTCTCCCTTTTTTACTCTTCTGACGTCTCCCACCTTTTTCTTGTACAGTCGAAGGACCTACCGCGTCGCGGTCGGTCCTTCCTGTCATAGGGTATTGGTTTAAGAAAGGTCAGGGTCGTTACATGTGCTTATGTATATCTACCTGAGTGAGGAAATACTGTACGGCTAAAGTTGGTTCTTGCAAGGTTGGATATATATCGGAATTAAATTACTTTGGGGTAAAGTGTGCCTCGCCACAGCGAAATTAAAACTATCACTAAAAGCTTTAATTACCATAATCACTTGTCAATAATTATTTGTGGTAAGTTATACCCTAGGTATGCATCTATACCTTTGACAGTTCCAATAGAAAATTGAAATTAAATAGGAGCAATACAATCTAATAATAATATTATTGAGAATAACCCGGTAATAATATTATTGAGGATGTTATTGAGAATAACTAAGTAATAGGATGCTAAATGACCCGAATAACTTCATCAATATGCCATTTTAATGAAGGCTTCTCAAGGTGCTGCGAAGTTCAAAAAACAAAAATCAGCCTGTAAATGTCACCTCAATGAAATACATGCAATTTCCTCAATATAAACGGCACACCTAGTCGTACACTTTACGATAACAAACTGCACCTACATAAACGACTACGAAGAATTCAAAAATTGATCGTAATAATAGACTGATGTATGTGTACTTTGACATAACACTTACGATCTCGTAAATAACACATATTGGATGTCTGCGTAGCCTCCGGTCATCTTTTTATAACGCACACATCAAACGACGTCTAACCGTACAAATGAGCGTTCGTGACCTTACCAGTCTTCAGACAATTATCGGCACATCTTAAACGAGCCGGTGTTGATTCCACGTATGGAATGAGCGGGATTGTCTTTATTGCATTGTAAAATGCCGTAATTCGTATTGAAAGAAATGGGCATATGTTATTTTGGACACGAGGTTAAGCAAGGTTAAGGTTACGCTTGAGAAATGTGGAAACTTGCTGGAGTATTAACTTGTCTCAAATAACGAACAGGTTTGTATTATATTTGCCAGTATATTTGCGAACTTCTTTAATTAACCTTATAGAAGTCAACTAATCAACTTATTAATGAGTATAAATAACTATTATTATTATTACTGATTCTTCTTAAACGAAGTGTTTGATGTTTTGTCTTAATGAAGTGCCATTAATAATTCAGGCTATTGCACATAAACCTGGTTGTTACTGTAACGCAAACGTAACACATAAGAGATTAAGACGGGGACTAAATTTTCAATAAACTCAGCCTTCGAGCGTAGAGGATTGAAACGTAATTACAACATAATTCAAAGATAGTTGGCATACAGAGAGAAGAAGTAAAAGATATAGTAATTTAAAAGAAAACAAAGAACAACTAACTAACTAACATTACAAGGTCCATCCCAAGAATCCTCATAACAGAGGTTCTGGCTGTGAGAACATTTGATAATATTTCACTTATATTGCATGCTTAAATTACCGATAAAAGTAACAATGAAAATTGGAAGAATTGAGAAAATATTCATGTAAAAATGGTGGAATATAAATGCAATAAATTTCTTCTAGTGATTTTAAAACTTAACGATATCAATTTAATAGCCAATACAAATCTACATTTAAGTAAGCGGGCTGGTACTGCTAGTACAAAAGGTACTAGCAGTACCTCTGGCCAAAAATAATAAAAAAGTGATAAAGTAATAAAGCAATAAACCACTTGTAAGTAACCACGAGTGATCGGAAGGTATGAAGTTGGATGGCATCGATTCTGAAGGGAAACATACAGAGAAACTGGTGGCAGAAAACACCTTCAAAGACTAGGATAGAAAACCATGGGTATTAACAGAAAAAAATAAAAAAATGTATGGGATTGTTGCAGAATATCAAAAGTCTAGGTTAGATCAGACCGTGCTAAAAAGTTCTCGATTCTACGTGTGAAATGGTTTTATGCTGAAGCACGTTATGCTTGCACACATATTTACATAGAGATAATAGTGCGGGTAGTGTAAAGATTGGCAAGTTCTGTGGTAAAACTTCTTACCATCCGGTTGAAGTGTCATAGCGGAATTATATTCAATGAACTCGAGAAATACTTGGATATTAACTTGCCCATCAAGCTAAAGTGGAAGGGAAAAGATAGAAAATTAGAACTGACACATATAATATATATTGAAGAAATTCATGACCAAAACCAAACCACTGGCTTATGACCAAATCCTGAAACCTGTATGAATACACGACCTCAGCTGTGAGGGTGTGTCAAAGAAAGCTATTATCTCCTTTTCAAAAAAAAAACCGGTGTATAAAGTGATATTGCCAATGCTCCTTGACATCTCCAAAATGAAAGTTTTCTCCGTGAACTCCATGTGAGGGCCATCAAAGAAGATAGTTCCATGTCAGAAGAGAGAGACCGCAGATGTGGTAAAGTTAAAGTCTTTGAACTTCTATACTGTCAACATCTAGTGCGACGAACTAAAGAGAAACTCAAGACAGCTAATTTTCTTTGAGGTTGTGTACCAGTGAAATTATTACTGAAAAGATGAGCACAGTTGAGTTTAGCAATTAATGCATATATGTATGTTAGAAACCAAGATGAACCAATGGGAAAATGGGAAATATTAAAAATAAAATAAAGAATATTATTAATCTTTGGATGTTCATTTTTAAAGGAAAATATTTACTTTCATATTTGAGACATCTGAACCTGAACTACATCCATAAAACAACATTCTTATGCTATTACTACATTTCCACTAACAAAAACTATGCCAAAGTTCAGTTTTTTGCGAACAAGGAGTTCCTCCATATTTCCACCACTCACGGCCATTTGCACCGGTTATGATTATCTTATGATTATAATTTAATAAATTAAAATATAAATTTCCTCAATAATTAAGTGCTTGATTCGTAATTTCCTTTAAGCAGCACCTGTGGTACAAATCAACTCATAATTATGGTATGCGCAGGCGCACATTAAGTGTGTTAAAGCGCCATTTTAAATTGTGTATTATAGGTTATTTACTTGCTTAGTGAAGTTCAGGGGAATGAATCTTCTTATTGTATTCTGACAATTTTTAAAAAGACGTTTTCCAATCCTAGCTGGACACTTTTATGACAATCGTATCTAGTTGCTACCTCAGTATTGCATAATATCGCTATACCCATGGGTGAAGAAATGTGTCCCATTATTACCAAAGGAAACAAATAAAGTTTTAAACAAACAAATATTTAATTTGGGAATCTTAAATGGACAGGCACCAAAAATTAATAATGAGGTTGCAGATGATGTAGCCGCCACAACACAGGCGTTACTAATTAACAATTGTTCTAATATTTTGTAATTTATGGCAGACACAGATGAGGATTTAGCGGATAATTAACTTTTAAAGATGTTGGCACACTATTTATATGTATTTGATTTTCCTATATAATGTATAAAGGCAGAACAAATAAATAAAACAAAATTCTAACAAATAATAAAATGTTGAAGATTAACAAAACAAATACCAACATTGGGGTAGTAGATAAGGTAATGAAAACGACATTGCATCCGTAAATTATTTTCCTTTCAAAAAATTCTTTATTAGACCCTTTTAAAATATGCAATTGAACTTCTCTAATTACTATATCTGGTCCAAGAGCGATGTTGAATTGAAATTTATTTGAAATCAGGCATACCGACAACAACTTTTGAAGTGGCGCTTAAAGTAACGCATTCGCATTAGGTAAATTCTCGTTTTGTTGGAACAGTGTTCCCAATATAAACACATTTCTTAGTTAAAAATTCTACTTTTAGTATCACCAACCTATATTGCTGTCACAAACTTTATAATTAGCTAATTTATAATTAAATTTGCCCCGTGGAATGCTATTCATTTTTAATTCAAGATTAAATTTAATTTTTGATTAGTTAATCAAAATGTAAATCACAGACAGTGTAAACGGGCGTCAGTCAGCTAATTGCATATTGCGTGATTATATAATATGAGTTTTACAAGGACAACAATAAGTATACTAAATGTAACATTATTCTCATATAAAGCCATACCCTATTTATGTTTACAGTAAATATTAAGGAATACATCTCAATTATTGTAATAAAGCTGCTACATTTTACCGCAGTTATTTTTCGTAAACTACTATAATATTTACCTTCAACTTGAATCAAAATATTTTGTATAATCTTGGGCATTGTGCCTTAGGATATATAAAATTGCTTCCAATAGTTAGCAGTTTAACAAACAACTTTACTCTATACGTACAAGCTATAATTTCTCACCTTCCAGATAAATATTTCACGTTTATCCACTTCGTTTAACGCGACAACCTAAACAACAATTTCCTCCGCAATTGTGGAATTTCAGATTCTCGGTTCAGATTATACACTACACACACGACATCCACCGACAGTGGCGTGCACGTACACAGAAGCGCACGTTCACAATCTACGCCTATGCATAATCCGTCGGCGAGCGCGGCCAAGCATTTGCATTATTCAATACACACAGAAAGCGAGGAGATTACCCGATGACAGATAGACGGGTCGGTTCGTTGGAACGCGCGAGTGGAGAATTCGCGCAACCGCGCACAAAGAACTTGTCGCGGTGAATCGTCACACCGTCACCGTACGGCCACCGTTTGTCGTCGTCCTCGCGTGAACTATCCGCCCGTAGCCGACTTCCGACCGAATGATTGACGTTGACGCCACACGGAGTTCGCTCCGTGCAAATATGATGCCTGGATGTATGTACGATGGGCGCGAGCGCGTCTCATTTCTCCGTATGGTAGGAAATGTTTAGTAAACCGGGCGTGCTCCTTCGTATAAATTGTTTATTGGGAATCATCAGCCGTCAAAATGCACGTGCCGCGGTTCCGTTTTACAGGAAGTAGTGTACATTTATTCATACATTTATGACGGGTATGAACTTTATTCCCAACGTGTTACTACTTGGATATTTATTCTAGAACTTGGAAATAGGTTGATCTAGCAATATTATGCTTATGTACTAACAGCGGCATTAGTCTTGACTCAGCGCAAGAGACGGATTGTGTGATATTTGGAAATATTCTATACGTCATCCTTAGATGGCATGCAATACATTTCTTAAGGTAAGGTGGATTTTTTAAGAAAACACAGATTGTTTACAATGTTAATGTTGAAAAAGTGATTTTAAGAACCTGAACAGAAATATAATAACTATATGGAACTTCTACGAAACGAGACCAGCCTAGTTTCACTTTTTCTAGTTGGAAAAATATACGCACACCCCTTGTATTCATTCGTATAAGCAAACAGCACTTATTCTACAGAAAAAAAAATATTAACAAAGAATAATAACAGAAACTGAAATAATATAATCAACCATTCACATTATAGTATTGAAACAATAAAGACAATGTAACGAGGAATTAAACTTAAATATGCTATGTTTAAAACTTAAGAAATGTGTGATGTAATTAGTTGAAGTAATTAAAAATAAATAATTCCAATAATAAAAAAATCGTCTTAAGGGGAAAACTAAAGCTATGCTTTTCTAAAGTTATTAATTAAGGCATCATTAGCCTTTTATTATACAGTTCTTGACCCTGTTTGGATCACCGAAGGCATATTCAATCAATTTCAAATTTTGACCTATCTAGATTTAGTAATTTAAGGAATAATTACCAATTTGTTACATTCAAATTACAAAAACAATTTCAATACTAATATTGTTTTGTTTTGTGTGTTCTTCGAAATTGCGATAATAATGCCTGGATTTGGACTGTATATTTCTTGTTGATTCATTGTTTAAACAATAATAATTTACAAAACTGTTTGGGATGATTCAGATGCAATGAGACATAGCAAAAAATGTGTTGCTTTGACGATCGACTCTTAACTTCTGTGTTATAAATAAAGGGACTGAAAAAACTGCAACCGGCGATGGTAGCTAAAAAATGCAATGTCATCTGGAAGGCGCACAGTCGAATTGTCTCAAACATCCGTTATGAGTGGCGCGCGATTCAAATATACGCAACAACCAAACATAAACAATCTACATGTTTCTTTTAAAACATCACCCTACCTCAGCCGTGAGGAGCGTAGTTAAGGGGAATTGTTTATTTGAAAATCGAATACAACAGACGAGCAAAAAATCGAAGCATGTAACGTGTATACCAGCGAAAGATGATAATGTAGAATATTTCCAGAATTCACGAATTCCGTCTCTTTCAGTGAGTTAAGACTAATGCCGCTCATTTTACAGTAAATACATTTTTACTTAAATGGTTATAAGCACCAATAAAAACAAACCGTTTCCACATGGGAATTAGGGACGCTTTGCATTCACATTGTGCATACTTTTGTGGAATACCAGCCTATTATTAATTTTTTAGTGTTTATAGGAAAACCGTTAAGAAGAAAGTTAATTTATATCAGAAGTTATGTATTTATTAAAGACTACTTTAATGTAACATAAATTCTATTTTCATTCGAAAATTGTACTATATTTTTCTTTTTAAATGAACCCAACTTAGAGAACTTAGATTGCAAACATCAATACCTTCTTTTCTACATTCTCAGGGTATTGTGTAAGAATAACAGAGTTATGATGAAAGTAGTCACGCACGCAATTATACCGTAAGGTGGTACTGTAAAATTGTTATTGTAATTTGTTGCATTTGATCTATTTTCTGCTGAGAAAGGCATATTGTCGTGATTAATCTGCACACATAATGCTTATGTTTGTTATGAATATTACTTATAGTTTTGAAAACCAATTCAAGAAAAAAAGAAACACACATAATTGTGCTTAAGTATATATGTGTTAGTGTAAGCGGTACCTTATCTAATCTGATTCTTGTTCTTTTTTTCTTATTTATATAGGTGTAAAAGGTTTTCCAATCCATTGTTTCAAGCAATATAACTTTTTCTTAATATATAATTTCTATATCCTGAAACAGAAAGCGAGAAATAGCGGAAAATGTATAGATAATAAGGATTTGAAAAAAACGAGGTTGTTAGAGTATTCGTTACAAAATATCCAAAATAATTAAATCAAGGACACAAGAAAGCTGATAATTATACACAGGTCTAGTTTTAGGAAATAAAATTCTAGAAACAGCAAGAACGCATTATGTTAATCCATTAGTAGCTGAACATAAAAGTGGGGAAATGAGATTGTGTTTAGATTGCAGACATTACAAAACCGCAAGAGCAAGAACCTCAGAATATTAAAAGCGTGTTGGATATGTTAGCAATTGTAAAGGTTATCACGAAAATACACGTGTATATAGGGTATAGTACCATTTACTTTGACAAGTCCTTGTGCAGCTTTGGTGCGAGCCATGCAAAAGAAAATTCTTGTTTATCATAATTAGACGTTACTTCAAATATATATAGTAAGACATTGAAGGAGCATAAAGGCCATGCAGATATAATATTAAGGGAATTAAATGAAGTAGGACTTAAGTTAAATATCGAGAAATGTATGATATGGTATAATATATACCAACATTTTTGGTATATATTATAAAAGAAGATGATGTGAGAATACAAAAGGAACGGTTGCAAGAATTTAAAAATTATAGAAAACCACATAACTAAAACGTTAAGTGCATTTTCAGGCATATTGAATTGTTATAAGAAATTTGTAATGGAATCATGGGAAAAAGCAGCTTATCTATATAGGCCAGTGAAAAAGGCAGATGGACACTGGGAGAGAAGGAAAGTATTTAGCATCCCACAGTTTGAAACAGAGTTTCTATGAGAGTTTGGTATTACAACATAAAGATTTTAGTAAAAGTTTCATATTAAGAACAAATGCTTCGAACATTGCAGAACGACATCTGCAGAATTAGTACAGGTGGAGGATGGGAAGAAACACCAATTTGTTTCATATCCACCAGATATAGGGTGGCTGAGAAAGAAATGAAAGCAGTTTAGACAAATTAAAGTAGAGTCCGTTACAAAACTTGACTCCTACAACGTGGACAATTCATTAAGACAAACTTGTATACTCATACCGCAGGGATCACTGCAATACTTGGCTTCCATGACGTGGAGCTCGAAACACATATAACCGCATAGTTATAAGTAAAATTCAGAAAGCAGGGGCCTTCTACCAAACTTGGCATTGTAACGTGAAGCAACTTATAATTAACTAAAGTTAACATAAAAATAAAAAAATTAAAGGAGATCACTGCAAAACTTGGGCCATAACTTGGGACTCGAAACACATAGCCACGTGTAAAACGATAACAATAGCACAAGGTGTGTAAAATAATAAAACTGGAGTTTACTACAGTATACAAACAGGTTTGAATATTTCCGTTTCGCATGAGATCTAACCGCCTGGTGTTTTTATCACAGCAATTACCATATTTTTCTCTTCCTTTTCCGCAAAAATTTGCACATAATGCACGTGGCAGCGGCTAGCGGTGGCGAAACGAAAGCCCATTATTCTCCGGTCGACGGTCAGCCGTTGGGAAGAATACAATGGCGTAGCTTAAAGCATAAGAAAAAAAATGGAATCAGATTCTAGGACAGTAGCTTCAAGGCTGACGGATTCCCTAAGCTGACTGATGTATTGGTCGATGGGTTGAAATGGCGTTTTTTTTTCTAAAATAGCATTATTAAAGAAGTTGCTGCAAGTCTAAATTTGACGTAATATAGGTATACCATTGTATGATATGTTTTTACCACATATTCATTTAAATATAATCCCTTTGCGCTTGTGTGCGGATACTTTTAGAAAGAAAGGCTATATGTATATATAGTGGCTCTGATTTATGATATAGCAGATACCTTGGTTACTAACAATAAAAACAGTTTCTGATCACTTTCGTTTAATGCTGATATTCATGGAAGATATACAATACCCCGCATTAGAATTCATTATAACACGAAAATTTAGCTGTCAGTGTAAACGTGATTCCGATAATTTCCGGGTCTAACCTGTTATGTTTGCATTAATGGGGCACTAGTGTATCAAGTGTGGCTCTGATAACGATCATTATACGAGGACAACCTTTTTGATTTTTTTTTAAATCCTCAAGGGCGTACATTTAATTTTTTGGTACGGAAAGAAAAAACTTTGTTTTGAAATGTTTATTTATACAAAGTCCAGATATATACACCTCGTAAATTAAGTAATGAGACTGATAACGTAATGTTTGATATGACAAGTGGACATTGTTATAGGCGTTCAGTGCAAGTTTGAACTCGATCAAGTCATTTGGTAGTCCGTTGTCGTTTTTTTCAGTGAACCCGGTTTTCGTAGTGCGTTCTACAAATGAAAGATATTAATTTCGAGCAACGGTGTGCTATCAAGTTTTGCTTTAGACTCGGGCATTGTGCAACAGAAGCTTTGCAATACTTCAGCAGGTTGTCGACAAAATCGCATGAACAAAACGATATCAGGGGAGAAAGGTGCCTTGACTTTTTGGAATCGATTGAAAATAGTTAAATTTTTTTGGAACATTACTGGTGATGAGAGTTGGGTGTATGACTGGGAAACAAAACGCCAGAGCATGGAATGGCACACTTCAGGCACTCCAAAGCCCACGAAAGCAAAAATGAGTAAATCAAAGATCAAGAGCATGCTGATTTGTTTCTTTGATAGCCAGGGAATCGTTCACAAAGAGCTCATGCCTCAAAGTCAGACAGTTAATCAACATTTTTACTGCGAGCTTCTCGAAAGACTCCGAAAAAGGGTCATGCGTGTGAAATCAAACATCAAGAACGATTGGATCCTGCATCATGACAATGTGCTTTGTCACACAGCAATTTTCATAAACGGTTTTTTGGCCAGTAAAAATATTTATGTGGCCCCTCAGCCTCTTTATTCACCTGACTGAGACCTTGTGACTTTTTCCTGTTACCGAGATTCAAGATTCATCTGAAGGGACATCATTTTGGGACACTCGAAGAAATTCAAAAGGCTGTAACCGACCAGCTAAAGGCGATTCCGATATCCGAGTTCTAGCACTGCTATGAGGAATTGAAGAACCGTCTCCAACGCTGTCTGGCTTCTCAAAAGAGTTATTTTGAGGGAGACAACGTTCAATTGTAATTATATTCAAATAAAAATATTTAAAAATGTTAGTCTCATTACTTAATTTACACACCCCGTAGATAATGTAGAAATTAATTGAAATTAATTAGTTTTCATTTACTTTGCAAATTTTTTAGTAATCGACAATATAATGAATTACTTCCTCCTAAGCAATTGCTTCTTTCCATATTTTTATTTCTATACATCATATTTGCAGACAAACTTTCACAATTATAAATAGATGAACAATAGTTATAAATCTTTAGAGCACATTTGCATTCTAAATAAGATCATTTTGGAAGCCTATTTCTAATTTTAGGCTTTCGGCATTATTAAGTTGAAAATATTCACAAATTATAGCAGGCACATCAACTTCAATGATATTGAACGGATTTAGCTCTATCCCTACAGAATCAACAAATCTGCAAGAAAACTCAACTGATTTGAAGTTTCTCTCAAATATATTGAAATAAGGCTAACCGGGATTTGCAAGAATTAACTGCACTAATAGTATGAGCGATATGCAATTTAAGATTTAATTCATTAAGTTTTGCTGTTAAGTCAGCCAAAAATACAGTAACCACTTTTTATTTTCTAGCTGCTCGTAAAATTGTTCTCCTGATGTAATAAATTCCTTTGTTTCTAGTAAAAGATGAATAAATTGCCACAGCATTTTACCATCACTCTCACTTCGGTATATAATAGAAGATCCGTGAAATGACAGTGCACTTGATTTTATTACAGAATTAATAATTTTTTCTACAACCGAAATTACATTTTCAATGCTCGTAGTTTTGACCCGAAGTGTTTTTTTGATCTATAAAGCAGTGGTAGTGGTATAAATGTCGTACATTTAACAAAGGATTCTGCCTTAAATCCAATAATTTTGCCTCTGTATTTGATGGCGCGTCGTCTATTAGTGTTAACGTTGATTTTCAACTGCAATTTTTTATCAACCAAAGTTTTTTTACACAATATAATCCGACTGGTGTGCTCTTGTAATAGAAATTCTTTTCAAATTGAAATATTATCAAATATTTATTTTCACCAATATTTCCAGATTGAAGACGGCTTTGCTTTGGATTTTGGCCAACTTCGAGAAAATTCCAGCGGAATGATGCTAGCAAAACTTTGCAGGTACCTAAAGTAAGAGTAACAATAAACTGGGATCAAGAATTAGAGAATTAATGGTTGCTGATTAATTCACACTTTTAGTATCATCTTCCAGATGTTACGCACCTAGAAAAAGCAGGCAATATTGCAGTTGAGGATAAATTAATAGTATTTAAAAAGGCAATCAGGAATATAAGCTGATACTGTATGAGTTACATATACATATTTTCTTTGCATTTAGATAAATTGCCCGTTGGCAGAGCTAATACAACAAAAGATGGCGCTACAACCTACCTTTCATGAAAGCAAAAGGTTGAAGTAAGAAAGCAAAAACACTGCCTTGTTCACTTTCAGAGCGTTTTATTATTTCTATCTTGTTTTTAATTTAAGATGTTACAGTAGCCTAGTGCTTGTGTAATTGTATTATTTTGAAGTATATTTCAACTTCATTATCGATTTATGCCTTAATTGAATAGTAAAGTATGGTATGTAATATATTGTCTCCTCTCTTTTAAAGGAAATTTCATAAATTTTTAGAATACTCAATTATGTCATTCCATTTAAAATCTCGAATGTTTATTGTAAAATTTAACCGTTTGATGTTCAATTCTTAATTTATAAGATATCATTGAAAGCAAAGTGTCTAACAATTATTATATATGGTATTTATTTTAAAATCTTATAATAACCGAGCTATCTGACATGACATAATAAATCACCATGTAACTTGTATTATTACTGTTCGAAGTTTTAAACTAAAGCTTTTTACAAAAATTATTTCCAATCGTGAACCTAGATATGTAAAAGGCTCGAGGCTGTAGAGTGCAAAGTTTGTTCGATCCCTAAACGGTTATATTTATCTGTCTGTTCAATCGATCGTGCCGTTTCTTATCGCGTGGCTTCGTAAACCGTGCGACATCTTGCCGGCGACACAAAACGTCCCAGTTTCGTAGTGTATACGGTCGGTCTCGGTCGTGACTCTCTGGACCCTAATGTGGATTAGTAGAACGGCCATAGCCAAGAGGAAAAACGGTTTGGCATGGATGAGGAATAGCAATAATTTCAGGGAAAAGTAGGTAGTAGTGTGCTCATCATACGGTTTAGTTGTGCCTTCTTTGGGGCTAACTAGCAGTCGCCCATTATTGCAAATTATGTGCGTTAAGATTACAGATTGAGGATGGCTACGATAATGCGAGATCTGAGGACTGTCAACGGCTAATAGAGTTAATATGCACTGTGTACGATATTACATTTTAGGAAAGTACAATTCTTTATGGAAGGCAACACTTAGTAAACCAAAACCTATATATATCCTAACTATAAACCTATATATTTCTTTCATTCTTGCAACACACATACTATACGTAAATATTGATTTATGCACATTTAAGTGTTGCAACGTTTTAATAAAAACTGCGGAATGATAAATAACCCTGCAAACAGCTTGATTTACGTACCTAACGTGTAACCGGTCGAATGGATTTACGAGCCTCGCGCATACATAACGTAGTGTAAAGTTTTCTTAACGCCGTGAAACTTATAATGCATTATTAATATTAATATCTACTGTTACGGTTATTCATTACACCCCTGTCGTATGTTTCAGCGGATACTATTCTCCCGCTTTCGCAATGGAGAAACAGGAACACGACCTCCTTCACAAAATATGACATTTTCTTCAGCACTTTTCGACAGTAAAGTGGAAGTGATTGATGGCTTTTCGGAATGTGCAAAGAAGCCGAGAAAATGGATTTATGTATTTTATGTATAAAATACTGTAAATTAATGCATATCTAGGTTTGCTGTGTGTGAGGAAACATATGAGTACAGAATCTTCCTTGTGAAACGTTAATTTGCTTTTGGTTCATGTATCATAACCTGCTATAAACTATTATTATTCATTTACATGCGACCTAAGAGCTCAGACAAATAAATTTTAAATTTTAGATTAGATTAATTTTAAAGGAGATCACTTGCTGGAGTGATACTCTACATGCTATCACTTCATCAGTTATCACAAACGCTTATTGCCCATTGAGTTTTAAAAGGCGAGCTTGTGAAGTCCGGTTTATGTAAAAACAGTGCTAATCTGCTAATCGACAAAATTTTTGCATAACTCTCCGTCATTAGTACGTATTTATGGTCATTAGTATGACCAACTTATTCGTCCGGAGTAGTGAAATTCCTTTGTAGTTTCTATTAATAATTGTTTGTGAATTACATATGGGTATGTACATATATGTTTTTGTTTGATGACACAAAATTTTATATGGAAATATTCTCTAGTAAGCTATTATATGTACTTTTCACAAAGTTTAAAATAACTTGCAGAAAACGACTGTCTTGACATCTGCGAAAAAATATATTTTATTAGATATAGTCAATTTCCTATTTATGCATAAATCTTCTGCCATGTTACCTTGAAAATGTCAGTTTATTTTTGAAACAATCTTCCATTTTGCCACGCCATCAATAACTGGGTAAAGAATTTCGAAGAGAGGGGCTCAGCTTTAAAAAAGCAACCACTAGGAGGTCAACGAAGGCAATCCCAGAAAACATTAAAGGTGATGGGCATATTGCAGAACCCTCTAAGAGCAATAATATAACCTTCACCGAAACATCACTAAATACAAATATCATTCACCATTACTAAGAGGAAATTGGAATATCCCGAGATATTCCCAAAAATTTATAAAATTAGAAAAATACCTCCAAACTATGGGGGGGATTGGACCCCCAAATGGGAGGGGGGTGTCTGCTAACATCAAGGTAGTCTTAGAGTCTGTAACATCCCATTTAAACCTGAATTTGACAGTTGCCGGTGTTCCCTCGTAATATTTTGTATATCATCACTCTTCCTTATGGACTTATTTGATTTGATTTCATTTGGACCCAACGCAGAGACATCCCTTAACCCGAACAAATCTACCCTCCTGACAAGGTTTAGTAGAGTGTGCGTCATATCCTTTTCCCGTATGTCCCTCAGTTTGTCTATTGCACCTGATAGAGGGATTCTCCGGTTGCTTAATGCGTAGCATTCAAAAATAATGTGAGAAGCTGCTTCCTCCTCCTCATTGCATAATCTACACAATGATTTCCCTCTGTAGACTCCCATTTTCTGTAGGTGTTTCCTTAAGTTGCCGTGTCAAGTAAGTAGTCAGGTCATCACCCTAATCTGCGTGCGTATTCTTCTTCTTCTTGCATTGGTGGCAAACAGAGTGGATCCTAGTTATGTACTCTTCCCATATTGAATTGGCTCTATTTCTTATCGAATACTTGTGGCTTAATCACTGCTTTCTGGATAATGAATTTAGTTTTGCGATTCCCCTGATAAAATGTAGTGAGGTCTTCGGTGTTTCCCTTCCCTGTTTAGAATATCTAATATGGCGATTGTTGGGTGTTCCCTTTGAATTTTCTGAAGGTGTGTCTTTGTAGCATGACCCAAAATTGGGCCAGCATACGTGAGCGTAGGTCTTACGGCCACTTTGAAAAGTAACAACTTCATATTTAAGTTTAATTTACTTTTTTTTAATTTAGAAAAGGATACATATTGACATAATGTTGCGTTTGATCGTTGAGCGACGTAGTTGACATGATCTCTCCAAATTAACTTGGAATCCAAGATGACACGAAAGTATTTGGTCTTCAGGCTCCAAGGAACATGAATATCGAGCAGCCTGATATTAGCCGGATTCTCCCTATTGGGATTTCTATTAAATAGGATAGAGACCTTTTATTAGGATTGATCTCGATTCCCCACTTGATGAACCCTTCTTCCAGTCTTTCAGCCGCTTCCTGAAGCTTCATGGCTGGCAACCAGGTGACACGAGAGCGACAAAAGGACAAAGTGTCGTCGGCGTGTAGAGCCAACTGGGTACTAGAGCTAGTGGGCATATCGTCGCCCTCATCTGCGTTCTGCTAAGAGACAGTGTCAGCTGCCAAACGTTGTGATGGTTTCCTTATGGACTACTCCTTAATGGTGGTTTTACCATGATTTTGTCTGGTTATATTATTCCAGTATTCTTTCTACATCTAGTTGCTTGATTCTTGTCTCCTTCTTTGAGTTTCTGCATTTTCTCATCGTAGTGGCCTGGCTTTTCTCTTTGCAAAATAATGTGAGGTCAATAGAATCTGTTACAACTCAAAATATAAAAGTGATGCATCATTCTAAATTAATGGAATCCACGTTTACATCTTCATTTTATGATAATTGCGTCTTTAGCAATGCACTCTAAAGACCATTATTACATCGTCAAATTATATTCGCGACCTCGTTCGTTAGATCCTATCACTTTCTTGCCCAATAAGATGACAAAATTGGCTTCGTCCTGCAGACAAAAACTTTCCTTTCCATCGTTTAACCGACCACGGTTCCGCGTATCTATCGCAACGCCAATCTAATTGCTGGCTATTTTCCGCCTAATTTGATCGGCGCAGCAATAACGACGTTTCGTTAGATGCACCGACACCGTTCGACGGTGGACTTCGGAAAACCCGTCCTAATAACGGCCTCTGAGAAGTCTCCGCGTTACGTTGGCACACATAGACGAACCTAACTACCCGGATAGTCGCGTTCGATAGTGGACGAACAATGAATGTTATTGTATGGAAGATCGGCGAGAATAATTCCGGGAATATTATCGTTTGTTTAGCGTAAAACGTATTGTTCTGCAAACCTGTCGCAATATAGCGTATAATCGTACATGCTTTCTAATTAAAATTTGAAAGTTTGCGACCAACAGCGTACGCAACTTAATGTATCGATCACAGTTGGAGTCGAAAATAATTAGCTAAGTAAGGGGTCAATAGAACAACCCATTTATTGTCGATACCTCTTACAGAATCAGATTCAATGTACCAGTTTCTCGCATTGTCGTCGCGGAAGTTAGCATTAGAAATGGGTGATTAGCATAATATTTGAATAAAGCCAACCGTATAAAAGCGTCATGAAATAGAGAACTGAATGCGATATCAATCACTTCCAGTATATTTACATGCATTACACCAATTATGCGTGGTATCCAATATCAAATTTAGGTAGATAAATTGAATACATAGCCACAGAATCACACCCAACTATCGATATGTTTAAGCAGGGACGTTTAGAATATCTCGGCGGGATCGTATCTAATCTAATTCTCCCGCATTTCCCCAGGTATCCTCATACAATGTACGTACTAATGCTCCAGTTAAAGAGCTAATAAAGCGAGAGTTCTTCCATGCTTTATATACACACATATCTATGTATGTACGTAGCATGTATTTATGCAAACGCTATATATTCGCCCGGGAGCAAAAGAACTGCTTTAAGAGTGTGCCGTGTCACAGATACTTCGTTATTTAAGATCGTTGTCCGCTCGAGGATTTAGCACCTGTCGGCTGTACGATTTTATCTGCAATCGGTAGGTTCTTAGAATGCGTATTCTGGTGCTGATACGACCAGTGACTCCGGTGAAATCCCGAGGCGCGAAATTCTAATTAAATTACATCTCCAGGCATGCGTTAAGTTCATTTCCTTCGACAAAGGGCTGTGATTTGTATTACGCGGAGTTCTACAAAAATACAAGTGTTACATTGAAGGAAACGGTCAGATTCATCGTATAGGCGAGCAGATGCTATACTTACAATTAATTAAATGTATCGCATTGATAACCGACTATTATATTACGGGATAAGTACGGGAAAATTATTTAATTAACTTATCTAAAGGCAAGTAGAGTCTAGATAGATCCTCGGTAAAAAATAAAAAATGGATCCATTAAGCAAACCCGTATATACTGCCAAAGAATACTTTTGTTGTGGAACTTGCAATGCAATGTTGTCTGTGTAGCTTACTTAGAAATAGTCTTTAAGGATTTATTAAAGTTCTAATGATATCTCTTTTCTTTCTTCTTAATTTGCATGATAATTAAGTAATAAATTGTAGTTTACTTTGATATAATTGGTAAAGATTGCAAGGATTGTGGGACAGCAGAATAAACACACTGTTCGGATTACTCCTCCCACACAAAGTATCACTTAATTCGTGGAATAACCGAATTCGGTTATTCGACTTGATAATGGAAATCCACGTATTCCCGAAACAAGTATCGTCCTGAATTAATTAATACTTTGTGAGGGAGGAGTAATCCGAACAGTGTGTTTATTGATATAGTGAAGTGGAGGAGGTATACATGCATTGCCGTGATCTTTTACATCTTGCGGTGATTCCAAAATTAATTGTTATCGTATTAGATTCGTGTACCAGGGACGATGTCGGTACCATCTGATTATTTATCATCAGGGTTAATTAAATACGAACAGGGCTGCCACCTATACAATTGGTATCTGATAGATCTAATCCATCTATTTTGAGGATAGGAGTGATCCGATACAGTGTGTTTATTATAGTGCAGATCAGATGCAGAAATAAACATAGCAACGACAGCTACAGCGTCTACTAAATCCAGTAGGTGACAATGTCTAGAAAGAATAAATCACAACTAGTCAGTGAATTGCAGAAAAACGAACAAAATCCTAAATAAATCAGATCAAGGTCTCAGTATTAAGGGAGCTACAATATGAAAATCACCGCTTGCAGGTATGGGAGGCGAAACAGAACAGTCACTGCGTAACAAATCCGGGTTTCTAAGAAGAACTTTAGTTTCAGTTAAAATAAATTGATGTAAATAAATTAGGAGCGGTATGGAAAATTCTGAATTACGATATTTTAAAGTTTTTAATAATTGAAAAGTGAGGGAAGGAGTCGAAAACATTCCTGATAAATCAGTACCACATTTCTTTAAACCCACCTAGAAGAACGTGATCTCTCTTACTAGATATAGTAAACAAAAACAAACATGTTTATCACACAAAATTGTAATAGAATCAGACATATTAGAAACATACATAAAACAACACACACAATCCCATATTTTCGTGCTGTTCTTAGCACTGCCGTTCTTATGCTTTGTGTTAAATATACATTTAATATAGATTTAAAAGAAACATAACGATCTTGCTGCGATCTTCACTACTGCAATAACAATAATCTAGAGAATGTAGTCGCCATAAAATTAAACAAATTATTTGTGCTTGACAGATATTTTAAGATTTTTTTGGATCCACCATACAAATTAAGTATATCGAGCAATTAAACAGAGGAATGTAAACTGTACACAAAAGTTTGGTATTTGAGAGTAATTATTGTCCCAATGCAGTTATCAGAGCAAAAAGCAATTTGTACTCCTGCCTGACATTTAAGTTACTGCTTACTCTACGCAATGTCAGCCCTTGAAAAGTCAAATTTTATTCAGTATTAAGATTTCTTGTATCTAAATATTTCCATTCTCTTAATTTCTTCTCTTCTTTATTCGAAGACAGTATTTTGTATGCTAATTGTAAAGAAAAAAAACATGCTAAAGTGTGATGTACAATAAATACTACGTGTGCGACATCATCAGTAAGATTCACTTCTCAGAAATAACGATAATCAACCAATGCTTTCAATATTTAAGTGTTCAACCCCGGTGGTCTACCCTGACGTCGCTGTTTTAGTTCCTGCGCATCCTTTTTCTTGTTATTCTTGAATATTTCACTAGGAACAGCGCTTAAGTAAGGTTCCCCCGCCACAGGATGGGATCATGGATTCTCTACGTGAGCTCAGCTTGCGTCAGATAAGCGAATGCGACTCGGTATTCTGCATAAATTTAGATTTCAGAGCCAGATATATCCACCCGTTTTGTTTGTCAATATAACCAGAATCCATTAAATATTTAATGTCTATAGATTTGTGGAAAACAATATAAGTAATTTACGTGGCTCAATTTTTGTTTGATCTTTCCATCCATATCTAATATCATTTCTTCCTTTTTTAGGCTGTCGAATAGTTATGAAACTTTAATTATGATTACATGTTCGCACTAACAGAGGTCTAAAAAAGTTAACAAGATATTCTATAATTGCTTGGGGTTATGCAAACACTTTCTTGCGTTAAATTCTGCTACCTATTACAGCGTGCACTCTATAATTTTGCTCGGTAGAGATAAATAATATTTGAAAAATATTAAATTATCATTCTAATTGTATCTTTGTATATACGTTTCCCCAATCAAGCCCTGTTAAACTAGGAAGTCTTTACTTTTCAAGTTAAAGTAGAGGAAACTTACATAATGAGATAGTGTTTACTTATATACATAGATATAGATTTATTCTAAATCGTGCTGAGTGTTATTTCACTAACTAAAAAGGATTTAGAGATACGGCATATACAATAAGGTCAAACAATACAAAATTGCACTATTGGTTTAACGTGTACTTTCAAAGTAGTTTTCAAAATACTTACTTGACAAATTCCTAATGAACCTACAAAATTACTTTAATAGAATTGAGGAACGTCTGTTATAGGTCTGTTATGGGTACTAAGGAGTAATAAAGTTTCAGTTTCATAAATGAGTATTATTTATTCCAAATAATATCCGGGGGAATTTCATGTGCTTGTACTTATTTTAGTTTTAAGTGGTGTTCATACCAAATTTAAATTAAGCGGCAGTTTTTATTAAATCATTTTCTATAAATGGTAAAAAGAATCTCTGCTTGTATTTTTTGGCCTGTACGAGTGCACCTATGTTAATTAGTAAATGAGAATGCTTAATAATGGTCATGGCCGTTTATCACAAAATCTATTTTTTCTTACCTTCGTATTATCGGCGCCTCCACCATTTATATTTTAAGAGTTATTTAAGGAAGTAAGTTGAGGAAATTTATTTAATAAATAAATAAAGTATTTTTGGGAATTTGGGAATAATTTTCATCCACAAATCTCACAAAAATTTGTATTGATTCCGAGAGCAAGATCATGCTAATTCTGGAATATTTAGAAATCGCATAAGTTGATTTTTTTAACCATATTAAATGTATTTTTAACAAAAAGTATAAGAACAGCACTGCTAAGAACTGCATCAAAATATTTATTATAGTTCGTTGTTCTAATGCGTCTGATTCTATGAAAATTTTGTTTAATAAACTTACCATTATTACTGCTATGAAAATATATCGTTGAATATATACACATAGATAAAATTTTGGGTACAGTACTCACTAATCATATATTCTGTAGAATTCACAACAAGTTAAGAAAGGGAATAAGTAATATAAAAGGAATGGACTACCTACCGTAATTAAACCAATTAAGACAAACAGTGAGAACATATGCTTTAATTCACCTCATACAGTAAAATAAGGTAATAATGATGATCTTTACCAGAACCAGCTCAAGTCTTTAAAAAGCACTGAATTGCAGTGCTAATTAGTTGCGTATTGTTTTCCACAAAATTTTCCTAAATTATTCATACCAAAGGCAAAACACTTTCATATTCTGGAATCAATTGCCAGTCAGCACTTTGATATGCTCTGTAGGAACGAAATTCATTAATATCAATCATAGATTCCACAGCTATCATTGGCTACCCTAAATGACGGGGACTCCGTTCAAGTTATATTGACTTGTGCCTATTAATCACGAACCAACTCCAGCTCTTATAACCTCCCAAAATATTAATGTAAATATTCAATGGCAAGATAAAGGACATATGTTTCTATACCTCTTTATGTGGAGCGCGTTTACTTAGATACACAGATTACACAAGCCTTTTGTTATGAACAACGACTTTTTTAATGTAATACATGCAAGTAATGCACGACGAATTGGCTGCGCTTTGTCCTTGTTTTCGCCCGAAACGAAAGAATCACGTAAAAGACGCCATTGTTACCTCGATCTTGTCATCTGAGTCACAGAGTGCAATAATTTATCCCTTGCTCGTATACGCAAAACGTGTCCGACTGTAGATTTTTTAGCCTTATTACGGGGAAACAAATCTGCGCGTTCGTCTCGGAAACACAAAGACTCATTTGTAATTGCGGAACGACTGCATGAACGTTAGTGGCAACGTTTCGCAATTCCATCGGCTTCAGCTCTTTCCGATGGCGATGCACGGTCATCCCACTTGCAGTGTGTTGCACAATAGATCGCACAGGCAGTCGTCTACTGTGAAAAAAAAATGACTGAACAATAGCCGGCAACCCAGTTAGATATTAGGAAATATGCATCAAGGGAACTCTAGGGAACTGGGGATACAGAATGTTATAGGTTTATGTGTGCGCGCGAACATTTTCATATCTTTAAGTATCCCGCTTTAGAACAACTTGTCTAAAATTTTAATGCAATTATACGTAGGTATGTGAGCTTTTTTCCGTGTTCAGTACAGCGATATCAGAAACTATCGAAGTTAGAGAAACAGTTAAACGGGGAAAAATTTGTGGTTTATGGGATGCTATTTGTTTGTTTTTAATAAAATTATATTTGTGTTATTAGATTTTTAGCAAGAGCGCAAAGTCAAAGTTAAAACTTATTAAGGCCTTATAAGGTGGCATAGTCAAAGTTTTTGTAGGAACTGTCACGGCGGAATTATGGTTCCGCTACAAGGACTTCTTACAGCTACTGCGGCCCGATACAGTCCGAGAATGACTATGACTGTGAACACACATCGCAACTATGGTAGGAACCTTATGTCCTTCACCCTACCATCTAAGTTAAATGCGTCTATTTCACAACGCATGCGGAAACTTAAGGGAAGAAACAGAAAAAAATAAAGACATTCGCTAATTTATTATTATCTTATTATCTCTCTTATTTAAAAAGCATTTTTATTAATTCTTATGAACCTATCTAAACCAACTTACGAAGGCGGTCGTCGCACGGCTGGAGAGAGCCCTACCGAACCAACTCGATGAGATCAGCTGGGCGTTTCCTTCTTACCATGGGGGTGGTCGATATTGGGGATCGACAACCGCCTGAACACAGAGATTTTCGCTAGGCAGAGCTCGCGCCCAGGCAGAACTTAAAATTTCGTGGAGGAACTCAGAGAATGTTGGAATTTGCAGATTGCGATGGATCTGCTCGGACAAAATACGGGGCACTTAGGATCAGTCGGAGGGTCCTGTTCTGAAGAACCTCAAGGGTTTTCTGTTTAGTTTGGGCCATAGGCGCCCACGCTAACGCACCATAGGCCAGGACCGGTCTGAGGATAGCTTTGTAGATTAGCAACTTGTTTCTTAGGTGGCGGGAACTCCTCCGCCCTAAGAGTGGCAGTAACATGTTGCGGGATTTTCTAAATCGATCTCGAACCTCTGTTATGGATTTGCGTCCACAACAACCGATTCCGTAGTTAAATGCAACACACACGTTGATACTTAATACTTATGTTTATTGATAACAGCTAACACACAAGCACAGTACATGTAATTACGTTTCTAACAACGGTTTGCGGGAAATCATAAGTAATATAGCGAATGGTGATACGCACAAAAACGAATTACACGCTATGATTACAAAATGAAGACTTCGTGGAAATCACAAGTAATATAACGAATTGTAATACGCGCAAGAAAGACGCGTTACACGCTACGATTACTAGATGATGACTTCCCTGTTTTAGGGCTAATGATAGGTTTTTGTATGACGATAATCTTAGTGGGGGTACGACAAAAGTAACCCCCGCGATCGCAATGGAACGGCTGTCGCTTGCTGCAGCTGGATTTTACCCGCAAAAATAAACAGGCAAGAAATCTGGTGAAATAAACTATACAAGCAAGCAAATTGACAAAATAAACTATGGAAATACTTCTTAGAAATGTAACAAAGGAATTTATGAAATAGAACAA
>JARFOC010000190.1:0-22892 GCA_031763485.1 Osmoderma eremita | reverse complement strand
AATCCCCATATAATACAATAATATTTAAGAAAGGAATAGCAATTACACACACATATGTCTTGTTTCAACTTTTAGTCCGTCGATGAACCAGTTTGATCTTCACATGATGACGAATCTGTTACATGAATAATAAATTCTTCAATGTCATCTTGCAAGTTATCCAGTATCCACATTTCCTTATCAATATTTTTGTACACCATTGATGTAATTTTGCCAATTATCAACTGTTACAGTGCTATATGCTCTTCCAATTAATGCCTCCATATCTTTTACCATAAATCTGGTATTATTCATTTTTATAGTTTTTAACTTGTGCTCATACCATTTCAATGGGATTTAACTCGCAGTGGTAAGGTGGCAATCGAAGAACACCAGCTTTTTCTTTTGCAACTTCCTCAATTCTGCTTTTAACATACTGCGGTTTAATTTGTCACACGCAAAACAGCAAGCCCCTTTTTAGTATATCGTTAGTGGTTGGTTTTTGTTTCTCACAGAGCCAATCAATGATATTGTTTTTTCTCCATGCTGCCGTTGGAATGTTTTCTAATTTTCTGCAGTGATAGGAAGCATATTAGGACTTCTGCGGTATATATGGAAGCAATTTCTTAATAAACCAGGTCTCGTATGTGTCTGAATCCATCTCATGATGAACATGAGCAGTGTTTTTCTTGCAGAGAAATGTATATTCAGCACCAGGAACAAATCCGTTATCATCACCAGCATGAACTAATGCAAAACGAAGTCCAAGCCCGGTTGGGGATTTCAAGCCAGTACTTAATCCTTGGATAAAAGCTTGTCGACTATTTTGAATTGTAGTATCTGTCCAAGTTTTATTTACTGCATGCCCTGTATTATAAAGCGGTTAACGTCAATTGTAGAGCAGTTCAGAACTACATTCACTGATCGTTCTGCTGCCAGTTTAACTACAATTCACCGCGTTAAAGAAAATTTTGAGCATCACGGATGTGCTACTCCTAACTTAGAAAGACCCACACATGAGAATGTAGATCGCGATGTTATGTTAAGCGCTAGTGTCGAAAATGACCAACGTCAAACATTAAGCTAAATAAGTCAAAATGTAGGGTTCTCTCCAGAAACTGTTAGAAAAGTATTTAAAAAAATAAACACCGTGCATTAGCATACAAAAAACAATAGATCTTTTCTGGAGATTATCATACCCGAATTCAGTTCTGTACGGATATCTTTGAGAAATGTGCCCTAGACGAAAATTTTATTTCAAATATGCCCTTCACCGACGAATCGTCATTTTTTTGAACGGCAGACATAATTCTGCATTAGTAAGATATTGGTCAATAATTAATAAACATATTTCGTATGCAGTCCGTACCCAATACCGACAAAAGATGTGCATGGACTGGAATTTTATGGAATAATATTATTGGACCATTTTTTTTATAAATGGCACCTTGAATTCACATAAATATTTACAATTTTTGTAGAATGACATTATTATATTATGCAAAACATACCTGATATAATAACAAACATTTGGTATCAGCAAGACCGATGTCCTACGCATAATACTGCGTCAATTTTTAAGGAACATGTGATAATGGAATCATTTCTCAAGGCGGTAGAATCGAGTGGCCTACCAGGTCACCCGATCTGTCCCCAAATGACGTATTTTTTATGAGGCTACTTAAAACCAGAAATTTACCAGTTTGAAGATCATCGAACACATAATTTAGACGAATTATAGGTTCAAGATGGGCGATTCGACATTTAATTAACTGAAAATATTCTATATTATTTCTTAGAGTTCTTGAGGGTTGTGTTTGTTTTATTTTGTATAATGGAATGTTTAAAATCAATACCGAATAGTACTAAAATAAGAATTTTTCAGTTTTTTTAGAATAATTTTAATTTTTTATTTCTTTAGTAGAAACTAAATTGTGCTTTTAGTTTCCCCAAAACTTATTGAATTAGTTTTCGCTTGATTAATACATAAACTATGTCTGCGTGTAATATATTCTACTTTTGTATTACAAGTTGGAATTTATACTTCATTTTCATGTTAGAATTTAGGATGCAGTTGTTCGATCACGAGTAATGAGGCACAAGCAAACTTGAAGAAACGAAGTATCTGCGCCTTACGCTCCTATCCATCAGTGATATTGCCCCACCTACCCCCTCCTATTACCAAACGCAAATCACAGAAGCGGTGTATTTTCCCAGCACGGATAGTTCCCTGAATATACATTAAATTTTCCTGCTTGCTGTATATTTCAGTATTTGCTTTCATTACGATTTTCCTCGCATATATTTGTATTTTTTCCCTTCAAATTTTTAATTCTAATTTTAATTGTTTGTTTCAGATATCATTCAGTTATTCAAGCAACAAAGACGAGTGGAATGTTGTTAAAATCGACGGATTCGATGTAAAATATGATCAAAATAGGTAAGTGCTAATTACTAAAACTATAAATGAAAACTCGTATTAATGAGTACTCTCTTTCTTTTGTAGTTTGGATAGTTATACCTCAATGATTGCTTTCTTCTAGTAACTAAAATAGGTCTGATTCTGCTTGCTATAAATTTCAAAAAGTTACCTACAGTTGACAGATGGAGCATTCTGTAAAATATGTTTGTATTGTACATACGACTTCTTTCCTTTTTCCCTCATCTCTTGCTCACGTTTAATCTAAAATCGCATTCCACTCGAAAGAAGACTTTTCAATAGAACTCACTTTACGAACGATTCACGACGTATCATCACCCACATATTGATTCTACGAAAAATAGTTTCAAGTGTTAAGTTTAACATTCATATATGAACGGAATATTACCTAACGTAACACTATCGTGCAACGAATACAATAGGAACAAAGAAAATGAATTAAACCAATGTTACCATTGTTAACTTTCGGATGTTCTACTTTTCATCATTTTCTAGTTTGTTTTAAAATGAAATCGAAACGGTGCTAAAAGAGTAGATGAGTGTTTTTTTATTATCCTATGCCGGCGACTCTCTTAATAATTTAAACAATATATATATATGGTCGTACACACCGGTCGGAATTGTAACTACCTTTTCGAGTTTTGTGGATCCATATGATCTGGGTGGTTAATCCAGTTTTGTTCTTCGTGATCGCTCTCAAAGATTATTGTTCGTTTTTGCTTCATCTACTATTCTTTCTTTTATTATTATTATTCTATCTTTCACCGTTTCTCTCCAACGCAATTACTTCTACATATTTGATCTATTACCACCTCCACTTGATCCTCCCGTAAACTCTCGGTCTTCCTTTTCTTCCACGAAACGGTTTCCAATCCAAAAGGCTCTTAATCATTGAGTGATCTTAGTGACCATCTTAGTGCACTGGCCTGCATATCCCTCTAATTATCACTCTCTCGAAAACTGTCAGTCTTTCTTCTACCTTCTCTGTTAAACAATTTGTCTCAGTTGCATATACCTAGCTATTTTATTTATTTTTAATTTTAACTTTATATATTTTTTGCTCTTCATGTATATTTTATATTTGCTAAAACCCCTATACCCTGCTTGTATTCTCTGTTCAATTTCTGTCTGTTTCTGATTTTGTCTATTGATGTTGCCAATACACAAGGTATGCAAGCTATCTGAAATTTTCTACTACCTGAATCTTAAATTCTCCTAATGTTATTTCTCTGCTTTGGTTTCTAATTTCTCCTCTTCCAGTCTTCATATATTTTATATTCTCTGGGTGATTTATTTTTTTTCGGTGATTTTTCTGTTGTTCTTTGCTATTAATGCAAGGTCATCTGCATAAATGAGTAATTGAACTGCGTAACATTTTTAAGCTTTTCACTCAACTGGAATTAGAAATTGTATTATATAGTAACAACATGATTTGGTTATGATATTAATAAAACTAGAGACACTATACGTTATTCAAATGATTTTAAAAAATCTATCGCCTTCTTGATAGGAAGTAATTAAAAACATAAAATAAAATAAACAATTCATTTTCATATTGCTATAATGTATACTGTAAACATGATTCTAGTAGTGATACTTCCCAATCAGTACTAACCGTTGACTATACAATGGATCTTTTAACTGCGATTACGATAATACGTCTCCGCCCTTGTAATCTGTCGATTATACGCGCTTTAGATACATGTTTCCATCCTGATCGCCGTCATCGTTTGGCCGTGTTATACGTCTCCCCAAACGATTTCCTCGATTTTCAGTTCGGCGGCAATCTCCCGAACCCAGATTACCGTCTCCGTTAACGAACCACGTCTTCTCTGCTCCATCGAATACATTCTGCCGACGTTAATTGACGCTTAAGTTAACTCGACAGAACTCCGTTCTCTCTGGGCCGATAGGTGCATATGCCATATACTCTCAATGATTAGGGCGCCCCCTATCGATGCGAGTCAAGCGTATCGAAGAGTAGCCATAATATTTAATTGGAACTATTTTGCGAACGTTAACCGCGTAAGTATGAGTCAGTTAATGAATCTGCCTGCACAGTTACGTATGGGGAATTTAAATTTTTGCCCGTGGAACACCTGCAAACGTTGATGTATGATCGCATTCTCAATAGGACGATGCGATTGGCGGGATTTTAATAGCATGCTTGCAAACAACACACATACTTATCCAGTTAAATAAATACATATGCAGTTCTAGCAGCTGTTTAGTAAAATGGTCATTATCAGAATAAAAAGCTATTCCTATATTTTTTATAGAGCGTTTCGTGTATATCATCAGGATTAAACAGAACAAAAACCTGGCGGCTGTAGAAATCCTTCCACTATCCCACCATTTTATTTGCTATGTCCTATTTGTCCGAACAAACATCTGCATATTCAACCTTGACTTGTGCACCTGTGCTAAAATTTTATAAATACCTTTAAAACGTACCCATAAACAAAACCTAAATTACTATTTACAAAGAATGCTGTGTACCAGAACAACTCCTCTGATACCAACAACATAATTATTACGATCTTAAAAATCTATTTTGCCTATAAGGTATACATGTATGCCCACATCGGAACGGGGGATTGCTTTGTGAATGGCAGCCGCGCATTCGAGTCTCACTGACAACGAGAAATATTCAGTCGCAGTGTATCATAAACCGAGCAAAGGTACGCACGCATGTCCGCTCAATCACGTAATACTGCGTAATTTTGCTGTACTCTCAGATTACGGTGGAAAGTAGTTTCTTGTATTGATTTTGTACTGCTATGCGATGCCGGAGAACGAAAAAGTAATTCTAAGTAGGACAATAACGATTCTTATTGAATTAAACAAAGAAAAAATAAACTATAATTATACAAAATAAATTGAAATTCTAAAAATGTTAATTTATGGAGTGTTCGAAAATACCCCCATCCGCGGCCAAACAATAGCCGAGTCTATCGTAAAACTCCCGCCTCACTGCCTCGAGATTTCTATGGATTATTCTCAACAGTTCTACTTGCAACTGTTGCGAGCTCGCCATTGTTGAAAAACTGTACAGATCTTGTTGACATAACCTCACAAAAAAATCGTATGGATTGAGGTCGGGTGATCGAGGCAGCCATTTTATTGTACCCTTCCCAGCAATGACACGATTAGGAAAGGTGTTTTTTTTAAACTCCATTACTAATCTGGTGTTATGCGCGGGACAACCGTCTTGCATAAACCAAATTACATCAAAATCGGGGTTAAGTTTACGGACAACGAGAATAATTTGCGTTCGCAGCAAATCCAAATATTTCATTCCATTCAGATTGCCGTTGATAACAAATAGCCCTATAACCTATCACCCAAGATATTCGTCGGAAAGCAGAATATTTTTATAGAACAGCTCTTTCCACTGCCGGTATATGACTTTCGGCTGTACTTCAGAAACACCTCTCTTCAGCACCCAGCAATAGTCTACCAACATAGCAGGGCTCCATTTGCCTTGTATCCCTTCTCCATGAGTAGAATGTCCTGGTGAAATCTTTCGCCATGCTCGTCACTGACTGCTCCAGGGTTTTTTGGGCAAAAGGCGAAATGGGAGTCAAGAAAGGGTATTTTTAGACTTCTGTTACAACCCATGGCTTTATATGAGGCCAGTAGATTGTTAACAATTTCTACGTAGTCTTCGGCTTTACGATTTCCCAAGAAGTCGTCGCAAACCTCTTTAAAAGACAACCATACTGCTTTTTCAATTACATTTAGCGCCTCAACAAATGTTTCATCTCGAAGTAGCTGTCGAAGTAGCATCACTGATCTTAGGGAACTTACTCCTCACATATGCAAACCCACTGTTAGTTTTATTCATACCTTTGGCAAAGTTTCTTATTTCCTGGTGTCAGTGAAGTTCGTTTTGGCCACTATTTCTTTTTATAATGATTTCTCATATCCCAACTGTCCCATTCACAGAAAATACAACAATACTTTGTATAACCGAGGTGCAGGACAAAAATAGCAATCGGTATTATGATCTGATGGTTCCCTCCAAATGATAGGAATAGCAAAAGGCATATGTCGTTCACCTTTTGCCTACGCTGTAAGAAGTCTGACGCACGTAGCACAGCAAATATGGGAAGCCCAGCTTTTGTCTTCATCACCTACTTTACACTTGAAATACTGCTCATACCACTTTAAGGAGAAGCGTGAAGAACCTTTTTTGATATGTAAATGTCAATTCGCCGCAATGTAGCAAAGAGAGTTCGGATGGTTTACACATTTCCTTGGCATCTTTACATGTGATCAAATGTTCGCGATTTCAGTACAATAGCTTGAACGCACCACAACGCACCACTCTTTAAAACGTTAACGTCAGCGTATATGTTCATTCTCCGAGCTCTAGCCGATAACTGAAATAACGTCAAGACATTTCTCTTATACTACATATCTGTGCGTGCACACTTTGGGTGGATAAGCGAATATCCTGGAACATAAAAACTAAGGGTGATGAAGAAATTTTGAACACATAATCATGCAAAAGTATATGGGAATCAGGCATTTTGGTGCATGGGACAAAAACTTGTTAACCAGTGTTATTATAAATCCACACATCAACTTACAAACCGTTAAAATTAGTTTAATTATTCATATACATATACATAACTTAAAAGTAGTTGTTAATACCAAATCTAGATCCATAACAAACTAACAACAGTTCTTGGAGATTCGTTTTCTTTTAATTAATTTCCACAAAATTCCTTGCTGTACCGTCCCATATATGTCTAGCCAATTTATATTCACATAATCTGATGTGAATATAAATTGGAATAACTACATCTGTTGAATACTTGCATGCCCGTTATAATTTATGTAGGCGACACTCACGACGGTTGCCAAGACGGACCAAACCAACAATAAACACCCATGAAACGACTTTTATCCATATAATTTGACCCAAATTCACTAAATAAACGTGTGAAAATCTAATATAACTTCAAAAGGATACGGCCGACTTTAAAATCTAAGTTTGGAAAAGACATATTTTCTGTCAAAACATCCACAGTTTGTTTAGGACCACCATGCACCACGATCGTTCTTTGTTTTTTCAAACCGTCCACATTATGCCGCTTAATAGTAGAGCAGGTGTATTTGCTTAGGCCTCCATTTTTCAATTCCTAATATAGTGAAGAGTATGGAGTAGGTTATTATAAGTATATTATTAAGTGTAACACCTTGATAGCTATCTTTACATGCTTATGTGCTTACATTACGTCTTACCCATTCCATAAGCGGCGATATGCTAAAAGAGCTAAATAAGATAGGCTTGCCGCGTGGTTCGTGATGTTTTTTCGTGAAATTCCTGCGGTTCTCGTTAGCGGAAAACGCACAGATGCGTGAAGGTCAATGATATACCATATACAGTGCGATTTTTTCTCATCGATTAAGCTTTTAAAAATTGGTTGTTCAAGGATTTAATGTTTGATCTCCAAGCAGTGAATTGTTGATCTGAAAAAAAATAAGCAAAAAGAAGTTGAAGGTGGTGGGTATAAATAACCTAGTATTGTTCACTATTTATAAGCTTGTACTCTAGCTACAAACTTACCTAAATGAGCAAATTGGAGATATTTTTTGTTTGAATTAAGATGGAAGTGAAGCCAGTAATTGCAACAATTATCTTGGAAATACATTATTATGCTCAACGCATAAATACGAATATTTTCGCGGAGAAATGATGAAAATTCTTGATTTTCGGGTTTGTTCCGCGTTGGTGTTCCTTGATTCGTTAGCGAACCGTGAACTACACGACGTTTCGATGCGATCTCTGGCATCTTCTTCTGGAGCGTGTGTTAATCGGACTTCGTTGCGATAACGTGTGACGTGTGTCATATTGACACAAAGACTATTCGTTTCTACGTCTTGATTGTATGGATTGGTTCTCATTTTGCTAGCTGTTCGAGGCGTTGGTTTTTAGCAATTTCTTTATTCTTAAGAGTGGCCGCCAAGTTGATGGTAGTCGCTGTCCGTCATCACGTTTGTTTAGATTATTCGGACGTTTTTCAACTTCTATTACTTCCCTCACAATCCTTGCCTGTAGATTGGTGCTCCTAGCGAGTGTTCTGGTGTTACTAAAATCTATATAATGTACTGTCGCCACGAAGTGTTGTGCCAACGACGAAGTAGCTTCTCTTCTTTGAACCGCCAATTTATGTTCTTCGTTTCTTACGCAGATTCTTCTATTCGTCTGGCCTACGTATGATTGACTACAGTCTCGACAGGGAATTTCATAAATGCCTTGATCCTCCAATGGTATTTTATCTTTGAAGTTCCGCAGTGTATCACCAAGCTTTTGTACAGTAGTAAACACGGTATCTACCTTATGTTTATCGAGTATTCTACCGATACGGTCTGTTGTGCCCTTTATGTAAGGCAGAAATGCCCTCGGTTTTGGTATATTTTCTTCTTCGGATTTAGTTCTCTGCCGTTTGTATATGGATTTGTTAATACCGTAGAACTGTAGCCATTTTGTGTTAAGATTCGGCGTATTCTTTTTGTTTCCTCTTGCCTATGTTCTTCGTCGGCTAACTTCCGAGATCTTTGGACAAGTGTATTTACCACCGAATAGAGCTGTGCTGCATGGTGGTGTGATTTCGCATTCAGATACCGGTTTGTGTTAGCAGGTGTTCTGTATACTGTGTGTCCCAACGTTCCATCTTCCTTCTTCTCCTCCTTCTGATTCCATTGTAAACTGTATCTTGGGATGCATAGAATTAAGATGTTGCAGAAACCGATTAAGATTTAATTCTCCGTGCGGCCATATAATGAACGTGTCGTCCACATACCGTAACCAGAGTTTTGGTTTGTGGCTAGTTGTTGCAGGAGCTCTCTTTTCAAAGTCCTCCATAAAGATATTAGCAATTATCGGCGATAATGGTGATCCCATTTAGTAATACTACCAGCTGATAAAGAAAATGCTACTGTAGTACTAAATAGATCGGACTACCATCAAAAGATACTATCTCTTTTAGAGATCTTGTTCTCATTCCCGTTTATCTTAAGTCTTCTTCTACGTCGTCACTCCATTTGGTCTTTCGTCTTCCTCGTGCTCTCTTTCCTCCCAACTGCCATTCCGTTATTGCTCGCACTTGCTCTTCTGGTTTTTTTCCTGTATATATGTCCCAACCATTTTTATAAATCCTATCACGTTTCCCCATTCAAATCCTTCCATATTTCTCGGTTCGTTCGTCTCCTATATAATCCATTTTCTATTATTCCTCCCATCATACTTCCATAGGTATTAAGAGTCTATAAAGAGCAAATAAAAACTGTCATCTACCAAAACATGAAGTCAATTGAATATGAAACAGCGGAAGGGCTACAATAGGTATAATAAGTGCAACATTATTCAATGTATTTATCGACTGTGTAATGAAAAAATGCACTCCAAAACTGAAACTCCACATTGTATACAGGAAACTACAAATGGTACCAATTCCAAAATGTGCAACTGCCGATGATGTAGTTATGGCAGAGAATCAATCTACAGAATAATGTAGATGGCGAGAATGTCGCCCTAAACAAATAAGGAATAAACTCAAAGTTTTTTATACGCCGCCGACGCTAGTGCTGTGGTTTCTGGTGCTGATCCTGCCAACCTCTTATTGGCGGAACTGTCTGCACATCAATACCTTTAAAACGTATTTCATGTTTTTTCATACCCCTCAGCGCAGTGTTTATTTTAATGTGTGTATACAGTTAAAGGGTATCCTATCAAGGTCAAACATCCATTAATTTACTTGGAGTGCAATTGGACGAAACTCAAACGAGTATGCTAATTTCCAAAAGCTAATAGGTTGTCTAAATACCTCATGTTATCAAACTAGGGGTCTAAAATACGTTCTGAGCTTGGATTACTTAAAAATATTTTATTATGGTCAAGAGTTCTCCAGAATATTTTACGGTATCATCTTTTGGGGCTCATCGCCCAACGCGTATGATATGTTTCTTACTCGAAACTGTATAATTCCCTGTGTGGCTGGCACTGGCAGCGCTGAAACATTCATGTGGCTATTTAAAAAATGTAGTATTACCCTTGCCTTCTATATATATTCTGAATATCCTTGAACACATACATATTTTCCAACCGAAAATGCTTTATATTAAGTTCTCACATTCCTTCGTATAGCACTAGGTGTAAATCCAATTTTAGGTCGCCACTCAATAGGCTAGAGATGGCTAAAAAGGCTCCTATATCGGGGGGCTCTCGCTTTTTAATTTTTTGCTCGACGCGACGCAATGAAAAATTTAGAAAGGGTACGAAACTTTTAAATTTTTATTACGTAATTTATTACTACGGAACTGTATGTGCCTATGTATTTGTTTTTAGTGCTTTTAGTATTTATTGTATTGTATTATATACCTAATATGTAAACAGAAAAGCCTGTTTGCGCAGCTCCAATCATCCATTCTGCTAGCCATTACTTTTGCGACATGTGCACTATCCTTTTCATTAGTAGTATCAAGTAAGGTGTCGTGGTGGTTGCACAAAAAAAAATGTCTAAAAACAACGGGAAGAAAGTAGAGTCTGAAACGCATCCCTGAGACTTTGCATATATGAATGCCGATGATATCTACGAATATTTGCTAAATCGCATCTGTAACGAGTATGTGTTATCCAGTACGAATTAAAATTGATCCAACCGAAACCGTTACTTTGAACCAAAAGAATCAATTACTCCAGGTACGCAAGATTAAAGCGCTGGAAGCAAATCGAAGAAAAATGTAGCCGTTCCTTCTTCTGCATCGAACCCATCAACGACATTGCTTTAAAGGAAATCGCCCGTTCCTATAAACTTTCAGAATGGAGAAAATCGAACGTCTGCGTCACTTCTTTACCGGCTTTTGTTCCCATCTGGGCGTTAGGTATTACATTTCACCATTTCCCATTTTTACGCGCAAATGGTGCACCTCTACCAGCGTATACATACATACATACATTCGCAGAAATTGCACCCCGCCATCCACATCTGAACTGCGACGTTATTTTACCGGGAGTCGTTGAATATCCGGGAAAGATGAAAAAGAGAATATCAGTTTCTTATCATTTCCCTTGAACGAACGTTCTGTTACGATTTCAGCACACTCTTCGGCCAGATAATGTCGATAAAACTCTGAAGTCTCCTTTTATGTTCGCATTTCTTGAATCAATTTCTGGAATGGGATCTTTACAAGTGTATCTTCATCTCTGGCGTGGAAATCCGTTTTGGCATGCATTCTTTTCTTTTTAAATCGATGCGAGATACATATTCACCCCATTTCAAAATAAATAGAAATAAAAATAATTCTATACATCTTAACAAAAAAAAGAATGTGTATTATTTTTTCCTTATAATGAAACAATTATATTGAATTGCATTGTTAAAACTGACGTCATATTATTTAAGGCAATGACTTAACAAATTCATTTGTTTCTTTTCTTGTTGCAGGTTCCTTTCCCTGCATTGTTATTTGTTCCCGAACTTCAGTTTCTGCCCCAGGTAAGACTACGCATGGACACAAGCAAGACAACAAACTGAAAAGACTTGCCGCAATTAAAAACGAGTTACAGACTTTTATATCTCCCTTCTTTAAGTTGACTAGTGTTTTATGAAACGTTTTACCTTGCATCTTATTTTGATGATTGATGTATTTGTATGGTCCTACGTTTGTTGTAGGTATTTTGTAAATTAATGGATCTATTAAGTATATATGTAAGTATTTTATTTCTAACGATTTTTTATATAGTATTTTTTAACTGTGATTTCGTTAAGAACGAGGATATTTTTTAAAGTAAACGCATAAAATCAAGTAGATACATATTTATAAACAAGATTAAAACTTAATCTTCCAAGATAGTTATAGTAAGTGCAATATCTACAACGACATTACTTTAAAAATAATCCGCATGTAAATATGGTTATAGTATATAGTAATATATATATATATATAGTAATTTTGGGTAGCTAGGTAAGATTTATCACATACTTTTTAAATTAGTTTGTATAGCAGGCAATTTTATGTACAGATATAGATGTTGAGGTAACAAAATCAAGCGCAATTGAAAGGTGAAAATGCAAGAGGAGTCAAGTGACAAAATTTTAGTTTGGAGATATTGCAAAAAAAACCTAAGTAAAATATAAGAAAGAAACATTACTAGCTCTACACAGGTTTACTTAACAAAGAAAAAAATTAGAAATTAAACTGCAAAATTTAGCTTCTAAAAGACATGGCAGCTAATTACCGATTAAATTTGATTTGCTGAAGACTTCTAAATCAATTTCCTATAAAAATGTTTCCCTTTATAATGCTTGGCCACACATTAGGGTATTAAAATTCTGATACTTTTGTGCCCAAATGTTCTTCTTTTCCCGGTTTTTAATTAGGCTAAACTTTACTGTTAGAATAACATTTTGTCTGTTAAGATAATAATAAACATTATATTTTCTTTCGGTAAAACTTTTGGGCAGCTTTTCTTTAACCATCAGTTTAGTATGCATGCCACGCACGTATTTTTAAATTGCTTTTCTATGTTTCTAAAAACAACTAGTGCCACTTACAAGCCTTTTGGAATTATTTCTTCCTTAATTTTCCCAAGCGACGATAATTAGTTGCCAATGACGCAGATCTTCATTCTGTTACAAAGACCAGAAGCACATATCGCCAACCCCATCATGGGAAGATATCCTGAATACACGTGCATAACATATGTACATGTTTAATCAAGTAAGAAAGCATCTACTCTACCTACCCCATAGCTAGAGCCCTGCGCGGATACTCCTTTTCCTATCCGCATCCGAATCGTATCCGCATCCGAACCATATCCGCATTTTATAATTACGATAAATATTATATAAGAAAAGATTTAGAGCAACATTTAGAGCAAATATTTTTTTAAAGATGCAAATATAAACAAACATTTTACTATTATAAAAATTATTGAAATGGGAGGTGCTGATGGTAATTTCATGTTCTCCGAGTACTACAATTATTTATACATACATAAACACCTAATATACGGAACGAAGCAATAACATAAAACCCTGAACGTATGCCGAATGTATCCCACGATTGTTTAAATTGATTGCTCAGCAATACAGTGTTATTCTTTTGTCGTAAACATAAAGCAGTATGTACTATCAGACAAAACTAAACCTGCACGAAAGTGAGCCTTGTTTATAAAAGATATTTCGCCCGTATGCCCAAATGCGGTTTCTTAAAAGAAAAAGGCCTACATTAGAAAAACATAAGTTTATAAAATATGAAAAATTTGAAAAAATACAAGGCCTGTACATACATATGTATAACGGCTTACTTTAGCTTACACAGTTCGAATTTTTTTATTTATTATAGACATAATATTGTGTATAAATCTGATTGGAATCATCTTAGTTCTATCATTATTCATTTTATTGTAATATTCCTTGGAAGTAGCGAATTAAATTCACACATTCTTTCGCGTTGCATCATGGATTAAACTTAAATACCTACTACATTTAACGAAAATTTCTCATGCCTTTTCGAGTTGATTTTTTTAATACTATACATTAATTTTATTGTATGTCTATAAAATATAGATATTTTTAATGTTGTTAAAACGTACTTAGTTAATAACGATGGCAAAATAACATTATCAAAAATGACTATGTGCGGATACAGATAAACCGCATTTCTGCGAATTATCCGCGGGTATACAGGGCTCTGGTGATTATAGATAAATTTGGTACGTATTTTACATTACACATTCCAGAAGTTGGCTGCTAAATTGAAAATGCTGTACATTTGTTTCTTCTGTTAAAACATACAATAATGAACTATATAATCCGCAAATATTGATTTCTAAACAGTCAGCACTGACTCCTCTCCCATTTTGACACTTATTTCTTTCGCTCTTTGCAATTATAAAACTTTTTGAAAGTGAAGTTACCAATGTTTGAAAAATATAGATACTAAAGTAAAATCGAGAAATATTTTTGAGAAATACAACTAGTATATGTACTTACGTATCTTACCCATCTCCTGAACCATCAACACCTATTTTTAGTCAGCAATTTCGAACTAGGAATTGTATCGTAGACAATGTTGCCAGAATCAAAAACCTCCCAATGTCTACCAACGTCTTAAAATTTTTCTACAATCCCCTATGATGGAAAATGAAATTAAATAATTTAAATTTTAGAGTAAGTAAACTTTATTAGGTACAAAACTAAAATCTAAAAACAATAAATTTATAAGGAAATATTTATATAAAGTAAATCCATTATACAAGATTTAAATATCCCACATAATTTTTTTCAACATACATAAATAAAATTAACATAACAATTAAGAATGAAAAGTTTGAACAGACAAGAAAATAGATAATTTCATGCTTCTAAGTTCAAGTTATTTAATTATAAATCGAAAATTTGAATTTTGCTTGGCGGGAAGTATTGCTGGTAACAACCTTTTAACCTTTAACAAACTACAAATTTTCTTCATTAGCCTTTTACAAATTCTTCCGCGTTGCACTGTCTATAGTTTCTAAGTAATATAAATTCCATTTGAACAATTTTCTCATCCTCTCCGTAAGAAGATTATCATGAATCAAATTTTAGTTACTAAGAAAACGCAAGATGGCCGTTGCCTCAAATACAATGTTACCCAGAAATCTTCCATTTTATTGAGAACAAACAATTTCCCTACATATTAGTAGAATAAAGTTAACACTCACTTTCATAGCTAAGTATATTTTATCATCCGTTTCTCTTAAAAATTTATGAACGTCTTCCTCTTCTAAAATTGTTTTACTTGATAGCCTTTAGATAGCCGCTTTAGTAATGCTTGAAGTTTCATATATTTAGATATATCCACATTTCTATGTATATTTAAACGCGACCTTAACATCGAATAAATTGACCATAGTGATGACGATTTATAAGTTTTACGTAGCATTTCAAAGTACGCAAGTAAAACGTTTTCAGAAATATGAAGAATCCCTTTTTCTTTGCACCATTTTTCAAAATTTTTATTCATACAGTGTAGAAGACTTCTCCGGAAGTAAATTAGTAACTGCATTTTGAGCAATTTGCCGTATTTCTGGTGGAGTAATGTCAAATTAATTTGTCAATTCAATCTTTTTGAATTTTACGCCAAACTAATGCGCATATTATCAACCGCCACAAAATTTCCCTTATATTATCAATTTTTTCCCTTTTTGTTTTCACAAATAACCTTGAATTCGTGCTTTCAAACGTCATTATGAGACTAGTTTTTTAATATAATATTATCAGCCGACTTATAGCCCAGATCTAGCCATTTAATTTTCCGTTTCAATTATTAGAATCAGCCTATAGGTAAAGACGCTACTGACTCGTCTTTTTTTATAAAACACCTGTATATATATACAATGTATAAAATACGTCATGTAAAAATAAATTATACGAAACAGATTTCGGTTCGCCAACATTGCTACTGTTTCATATTAAGACAAATACATGTTTTTGCGTACCTACAAAATTAATGTTACAGGCTTAAGAATTTGTGACAGCTATCCATATACATATACTATCTTTTCACATACCGTTTTCATTTAAAATACTTTATGTATAACACCATGTACATATCATATGACGTAATATGCGTATACCTAGTCTAATTTGACAATTATTTTTACGATTACTTCCGTATTTTTTGTAACATTAGATGTAGATATGTATTGTGTTGTATTTATATTTTAATTTTAACTTTACCCCGACCCTCCTTAATTATAATATTTTTTAATTAAGTTTTAATTAATTTTAAAGAAATATCTCATGTACATATATAAGCATATTTTTTATAAACAATTCATAACGACAACCAAGAATTTTACATATTATTAGCACCGTAACATTATGTTAATTTTACAAAGATTTCTTTGGCTAGCTACTAATGTGATAATTTAGATAAAACGAGGATGTGTGTATGAATCATCATTAAGATTTTATTTATTATATCTATGTTTTTTTTTTATAATTTAAAGCATTTTATGACTTTCTTTCGTATCTATTGTTGTGCAATAATTATGTACATACATATCATTTATTCTATTCTTAATACGCTTGCCTCTGAAAATTTTTCTATTTGATTCTAATAAAAAAGCATTTCTCTATTATTTTTGTAAATACCTTTTTTAAATATAAAATATGTTAAATATTGTTACATATACAATGATAAATATTTTACCGATAATAAAGAATCTATTTTAAGAAGACGCATTTTTCTATTTTTACCTCTAGTATTCGCATGAAAGAAACTCATTACGAACATGTGTTGTACCTTCGTATATGAAGCGTACAAAAATTGAAGCTTGTAGCTATAACTAATTCGATTAGCCACTACTGCCATATATCCGTATATTATTTGTTCATTGTACGTGTAAAACTTGACTCACGCATTTACTGCCAAAGCTGCTTCCGTTTCGCTTCTCCCAATGGTAAATTGATAATTAGTCGAATGAGTGAGCCAAGGTCGTCCACGGTGAATTTATCCTGGCAATTGATGAACTTCAAGCTTATATACACAATTACAAAGGTAGGTAAATCGTGCATGCTATTATAGTGTTAAGGGTTATTTGAGCACTTAAGCTAATGTTCTATTGTGGTTACTGGGTTCTGTTTGTGTTGTAACTAGTCCCTATTGCATTTGTGAAGCACGTTAATTATAAAGTAACTAGAATAACGTTAGCATACCAACACACGTAGAACGCTAGCAAAGTTTTATCGTACGCTAAAGGGTTTTATAATTTTACAAAACATTTTCCGGGATTTTCGATATTTTTCCTAGCGGGAGAGAGCGGGGCTGGAAGTTCCGATTTCAAGAAAATATAAAATTGACCCCATTAGCGTATCGTCACACCACCCAGTAGGCATGGCACCGCGCCATGCTTTTTTCCAAACAAAACAAATTACATCAAATATAACCATCCTTCCTTTGAAATTGATAGCTTGATTCTTAGCAAAATGTTATTTTCTGGGTTTTCTAATAAAGTAACTGCGTAATGTGGCAACATCTCACACTTGAAAAATGTCGGGGATATTTAAAATTTCGGCGACGGCAATTTAATAAATTTTGGGAGTCATGGTTACTGAAAACAGTACCAAGTTACAAATCTGGCCATCTTGACAAAATGAAGTATGACGACTGATTTAAGATTAGTAGGGGCACAGGTAACGCAAGTATGAGAGAACGCTCCTGCAATACAAACATAAGTACAATCACTTTACATAGTGCACAACAGCTACATGTAAAATATATTGTATCAGATGAAATAAATGATTTTATGAATATCCCCGTACAAATCAGTACTTTTTTCTTATTGCCGACAACAGAAATTAAAGTTGCTCAAACAGTTATGAATTTTAAAAATACTTCATGTGGTAATAATAATATTAATGCTAACTTGTTGAAGTATTACTTTAAAGAGGTCGTTTTACCTTTAACATATATAATAAATAAGTCTTTTGTTGATGAAGTGCTTATGGACGAACAAAAAGTAGGTAGATTAAACCCATATTCAAAAATGGTCCACACACACTTGTAAACAATTACCGACCAATATAAATATTAAGCACTTTTTTTGTAGTAACGTTGGTAGCTGTTCGGCTAATGAATTTGGTTTTAGAAAGAAACTAATATAACCTCAGGAATACTCCAATTTCCAAGCGATTTATATAACAGTATGGATAAAGGAGAGTAGAATAGCTATGAGGTTTCTGGCTCAAAATCCCATAAGATTTAACACAGGAGTCTAAATTTACTTTTCCGCCATCTCAGATTTCATGAGGAGTGGGGAGAGATAGGGGAGATAGGGAGCCCGAACACATCTCAACCGTTCAACTGCAACGGGTAGCCGTTCAATTATAACAGATAACAGTTCAATTGCAGCGAGTAGCCGTTCAATTATAACAGATAACCGTTTAATTGCAACGGGTGGCTGTTCCAATATATCGGCCAGCCATTCTATTACTACAGATAACCCTTTAATGGTAACGAGTAGCCGTTCAATTATAACAGATAACCGTTTAATTGTAACTTCTGGCCGATATGTTGGAACAGCCACCCGTTGCAATTGAACGTTTATCTGTTATAATTGAACGGCTACCCGTTGCAGTTGAACGGTTGAGATGTGTTCGGGCTCCCTATCTCCCTCATCTCTCCCCCACTCCTCATGAAATCCAAGATGGCGGAAAAGTAAATTTAGACCCCTGTGTTAAATCTTATGGGATTTTGCACCAGAAACCTCATAGCTATTCTACTACGGAGTATTCTGCATAAGATGCTTCCTAGATTTGAATAAGGCGTTCGATCTTCTAGATCACAGTATTTTGCTTCGCAGATTGGAGCGCTACGATGTGAGAGGTATATCACAGCATTGGTATTCGAACTTTTTAGCAAAGAGGTTGCATTATGCTGATATTCAGGACACTGTTTAAATGTAAAAAGAGGTGTTCCACAGGGTACTGTTCTTGTACCATTACTTTATATTGTATATGTCAATGATTTTCAACGGGACAACTCTGTAATGTTCGCGGATAATACGTATTTCCTTGTTGCAAGCAATAACTCGAAAGAAGCATGCAATGTCCGATATGAATAGAAACCTGATATCGGTAAACTTCACTAAAAAAAAATATCCACCAGTTTGAAAAAAGTTTCGAGAAAGCCGCAAAATTCTTGATTATAATCACGAATTTTTCTGTACTACTTTTAATCTGCTACTACTGACCCATACATTTTAGCCTCCATAGATACAAGTGTGTCCTCCAACTCTTTTTGAACCGTTCTTTTGTGTTTTCTGGCCTCTCTTGTATTTTCCTGCGCTCTTGCGTCAGCTATTGGAACTTCACGCTATGTGCGATTCTCAATGTTTTCGGCATCATTAACAAAACACTAGCGTACCCATCGTTGAATAAACTGGCGGCAATATAGGAAACTAAGTACGAGATAGCGGCAGCAACGTCGTCAGCTCATATCATCAATCTGAACAAATACAATTGTTATTATAAAAATGATTACTTTTAATAATAATACATGATCATAAGTATCTGTTCGAAAGTAGGTGAATACTGCGTTGTCTTCGAGAATATGCAAGTATGCAAATTTTCAAATCGATTAAACATTCGGAACCATGCAAAAATTATACTAAAAGATCGGGTTACATGCATACATACATTCCAAGTTAATATAAAGCTTTTAACAACTGTAAACGAGTTCATAAATGTAAAAATTTGATTTTGTATATTATTACTCAAAGCACAAGTAATAAATCGAAGCAATAAACTTTTTTCAATTTTTTTAAGTTTCACGGTTGTGTAACCCCTTAAGATAAATAGAGGCATAACTCAAACGGCTAATTTTTTACCGATACCTCATTTGGTATACAGAAAAAGCCCCTAATGTGATGTAATCTGAATGTATAACTTACTGGCACATAGTAATGCCAAACCTATGTTTTCCACATTGAGTGTATTTCTTCGCATTTTATAGAGTCTCTGTGCTGAAAGCAAAATACAAAATTTATGAAGACATCCCTGCATGCCTTGTAGAATGGTTTATGCGACCTGAAGGATTTGCGTAAAGCCGGTGAGTCTAAGTTGTTCGTTATTCGGATGACAGATATTTACGATGTCCGTTTTTTTGTAATGTATTTTATAAATTCGTTTTTTAAGTCCATTTTTCAAGTTCCATTTCTATCTGGATACGACACTGATATGCAATTTATGTACCTTTATAAATTATTGTCGTATACGTCAAGCAGCAAGAATTTAAAACAAAACAAATGATATTAATGTAGTTATGGAGGAAGTAAATTATTTATAAAGTAAATATGAGATTATCCAAAAGATCCATAGATGTGTTTTTTTACAATAATTATAGAAAATATATATACATTATACTTTATAAATTATTCGTTTCTTGTCTTATCTTTTTCCGTAACTCCTTTAACTCGTCGTAGGTCATTTCCATTGCATGAATGCGACTCTTCCTGCTTTTGCTTCACACCCAGCCCCGCTTCTATATTTAGTGTTGGAGAATAGATCATTTTGAAAGCTGTTATTTTTGTTTATTCCACATTAATTTTCTGTTGAGAGCATAGTAGAGTTTCGAAGTATTAGTTATTCTGTTTTATAGCTCTTCTTCTATAGTTCCATGCGCATTTATATTTATAACTAAGTATTGAAACATCCCAGTTGTTCTAGTTTACACCCTTTTATTGGTAGATCTCAGCCATCAAGTAAATAGACAACAATTCGAATATTTATTAAATTAAAAAAAATATGAAAAACTTCTTTTTTCAACAATGTCATATCTTTGTGATGGTTAGCTTTAGTAAAATAAAATTTGGTGAAGATATACACTTTAAATTTTTTTTTAATCTACCATATACATGGGGCATTCCGATTTAAAAAAATATGCTTGTCATCACAATGGTTTTATCGGTGATTGAGATTTTTAAACATCAATCACCGATTTGATTGCTTCGTACCTTGCCAATCGTTCATGCTATGTCTGTTATAATGGTTTTGAGTCAGGTGTATACACCGCCTCTTCCGGATTACAGCAAGGGTCCAACTTAGGACTCTTTCTATTCAACGTGCACACGAACGATTCGCTATCCAAGTTGGAATGTCATGTGCTGGCATATGCGGATGATCTAAAGATCTTTACGAAGGTGAAATCGGATGATGATTGCATGGCTCTGCAGAAGGATCTGCAGGTACCTGGAAACAAAACGCCAGAGCATGGAATGCCACACTTTAGACTCTCCAAAACCAAAAAAAGCAAGAATGAGCAAATCAAAGATCAAGAGCATGCTGATTTGTTTCTCTGATAGCTAGAAAATTGTTCACAAAGAGTTCCTGTCTCAAGGTCAAGGTCAGTGTTGATTAACTAATCAACACTAATGTCTTTCATTTGTAGAACGCACTACGAAAACCAGGTTCACGGAAAAAACGACAACGGACAACCAAATGACTTGATCGAGTTCAAATTTACACTGAACGCGTATTTCAATATCCACTTGTCGCCCCTCCATGTCCCGTGCTTCCCGTGTTGCCATAAAAAAAGCTACGTTGTCATTCTCATTACTTAATTTACACACCTCGTATACTTGTATTGTGCTGTAAATGGTTTCTGTTGAGCAATAAAGATTATTATTATTATACAGTGACGTCACGAGAATTTCAAATAACAAGTAACGTAAATTTACCTATCCGAGAACTTTTTCTAAAAAAAGCATCGTATTTAATTAACTAAATTTCTTCTATGTTAGAGACATAGTAATATGTAGCGACATAAGAATTTAACAAAAAAAAATTCTTCAAATTATAAAAATTAGGTCACCAATAAATAAGCGGATAGAGTATCAAGTTTCCCTTCTTCCCGATTAATTCAACTTCAAATAACAGCGTGTATAGCATATACATATAACCAACATCAAAATTAAACTTTCCAGACGACATTCAACCGTAATTCCTGCGCCCCTTACTTCACCGTTAACTTAAACGATTGAGACATTACAGCCGCAATCCCTTAACGTCCCCGAGACCGACCAATCTCTGTCACTCACTGCGAAACGGAGCGACGGACCTGTAAACCAATTATTTCCGGCGGTAGCGGCGGCATTTGGCGGGTAACAAAGCGGCAATTTCCACGGTAACGTCAATTAGCGTCAACACAAGACAGTGCCGCCGACTGGAACCGAAATGACCAAATGTACGTTAGGAGCCCGTTTGCCGGGAAAGACAGATCTATTAACGTAGTGACGATTTTGGCGTGATTGTTGCTGCAAAAACATTTTTAACGCACAAGCACCTGCACCTAACGCAAAATACAGTTTTATCCTAAAACCCTAAAGGTTGATTACTGATGTATTCGAAAGATAAATAAAGTTATAACCTTTATTTTATGTTATTAAACGAAATGTGAAAATCTAGAACCTATGGCCTCACATCGCTTATAATTGGCCAGCTTTTGGCTGTGTAACTGCGCATCTTTCCGTGTTAAAGTTAGCGGTTAGCGCTATCAAAACGTTGCAGGCGCTTCCACGTAATGATTATGTGCGGGCATAAGACACATTACAGTTTACTTATTTGGCTCGTTTGCAACAAATTCAGTATAAGCTCACCGTTTTAATAGGATGAAACTTGATTCTAAACACTTATTTTGGAAATATAGATAAACAACTGGATAATGTACTATTACAAATGATATGATGGGACTTCGCTTCCAATCAATAAAAAGTTAAAAATAGAGTTTGCCATAGTAATCGTAGTAGAGCGACAATTACTGAAGAAAGAGATGATTGGTGAGTGGATTGATGTTTGCTTAGGCAAAAAAATAAAAAATGAGATGATTGTGGGAAAAAATGCTTTAAATAATTTCGGTTTGAATTAGTATTACTTATATGTGAAATAATAAAATACAAACGCGATAAAACATG
>JARFOC010000189.1:122758-146069 GCA_031763485.1 Osmoderma eremita | reverse complement strand
GGCATTTTTACAGGTGATCAAATGTTCGCAGTTTCACTACAATAGCTTGAACGCACCACAACGCAACACTCTTTAAAGCGTTAGCAACGTCAGCGTGTACGCTCATTCACCGAGCTCTAGCGGACAACTGAAATAACAAGAGATGCTGTCTAGGTATGGGAAATGCAGGTCTTAACACGTCAAGACATGTTCAAACATTAACCATTGCATGCTGCTTGATCAAAGCTCGGCTCTAGTCGACAACTGACAATGTTCTCTTGTACTACATATCTCTACATGCATATTTTAGGTGGATAAGCAAATATCCTGGAACATAAAAACTAAGGGTGATAGAGAAATTTTGAACACATAATTGATTTCAGCATGCAAAAGTATATGGGAATCAGGCAATTTTGTGCTTGGAACAACAAACTTGTTAACCAGTGTTATTTGTTAAAATCATTCTATGGTATTACTTAACTAACCGACTTCATCCTAATATTTTTAAATACCATTGTATCGTTCGAAACAACATATCTGCTCTTTCAAAAAATACATTTCACAAACACTCAGTTTGTAAATCCCACTATCATTTGAATAATTAAATCTAAATGATACTGGGATTCACAAAGTACCAAAGTACCTCATCGCATCAAACCGCAAAATTTTCATCGTGCATAACAGATTATTATACTACATCAGTTACTAGCTAATTTTAAATTCCAGAAAATACTTTACACCAAGCGGTGCATGCAACTCGTTAAACCATGTTCCGTTTATAAAGGATATTAAAGTAAGTTATTAATAGTAGTTGAAGCAACGATACAAGCAGGCAATAGAGCGTTTTATTTATGTAAGACAATGTTTCAAAATAAAATGAGCTATGACAAAAATTAAAGTATAGAAGACGATGGTTAGGTATCGGAAGTCATTATAAGACATATTAAGATTAACTGAAAGAAAAATTATAAGAAAATTCTTAAGCCCAATTAAAACTAACGATAGTCAGTACTGAATACGGTGAAACCCTGAGTAGTCACAGAAATATTATATCCGATGGCGTTTATTGATCCAACTAAACTATTGAGCATGTTGTTACGATGTATACCCTTACCAGGTATCCGTAATTATTAAAATACTTGCTATTGATGAAAATCCAGGTAAATTAAATGTACACACATCAAAATAATTTAGGGAACAAGCAAGGAAATGCATTTCTGCTCTACATAGCTGAATAATTGCTAGTTGTATGTGAAGGTATAAGTCGACCACTTTTAGAAACACTTAAGAATACTTAATGAGAAATGTTTATTTAGGAAGAATTTTCAAACTTAATAAATTTTTACAAAACTTATGTAAAAAAACAATAACAATCAACGACATGTAGTGTGCAATGTCAGTACCGTGTGGGACCTCCATGAGTGTTTACTGCACCTGTTTGGCATACTCATAGTCAAGTGCTCTAGCTCTTGTTGATTGATTGCACACCACTGTTCTACAAAGGCACTGATACAATTGTTGTTTTGTTTCAAGGACTAGATTTTGACGCAGTACGTTTCCTTACAGCAAATCACATGTGTGTTCTATGGAATGGAATAGGTAATTGCGCTGGCCATAAAACATAATTTCGTGGTTTTGAAGAAATGCAACAATGATACCTGCAGTATGCGGACGCGCATTGTCGTGCATGAGTTGCAAATTTTCACCAATTCTTGCAGCATATGGTAGCACAACGTTTTGAAGGATAAAGTCCCGATAGTCAGTGGTGTTTAAATACCGATCCCAGAGAGCGAGACCAGTTTTTCCACCAAGAGATATTCTACCCCATGTTACACTACCTCCTTGGAAGCTCTGAACAGTTTGCGATATAGCTAATCGTTCTGCATTCCGGGACGTCTCCACGCTCCCGTTCTTCTTGTATTTTGCTGCAAACCAAACCGGGATTCGTCAGAAAACAATACAGATGCGCAGCGTCGCTGATACCAATTTAAATGTTTCTGCGCGCATTCTAAAATTCCTCCGCGATTTTCCCTCGACAAAGCAGGAACTTTCAAAGGACGATGGGCATTAATACCATCTGCATGGAGTTTATTCCTCACTGTTTGAACGCTTATTAACACATTATGTGTGTCGTAAAGTCGAATCACTAATTCTGTCGCCGTAATGTTGTGGTTTCTTAATGAACAAAGTCTCAAGTATCTGTCATGAATTGGTCGAGTTGCTCTTGTGCATCCTGTATATCGTTCACGCACACGATCGGTTTGCTGATATCTCAACCACAAACGATTCATGACACTTTTTGACGTGTTGAGACCTTCTGCAACGGCGCTTTGAGTTAAACCACGTCCAATATCTTTTAATTGCGTATCACGGTGTAGATGATGTTTCCCATCCTCAATTAATGCTAAAGAAACTGGAAAAGAAAATTGGTCACAAAATAAACACAAAAATCTAGACATAGCAAATCAACAAATTTAACATTTTTTTTTAAATTTCCACTGGTTTTTCTGTTAATATGACCTTATTGTCACTTAAACTATCGAAATACAGCAGCAAACTGTATTGACGTTTTAAAAAAACGTTTAAAATGATGATTACAAATCTTTGGTTATATATGGCTCGTAAACTACTAGCAAATAAAGCCTTGTCCCGTAGATTCTTTTGATGTGTGTAATATAATATGGATGGGTATAATTACCGTGTGCAATTTTTTACAGAATATTTATGGTCAAACTTGGAATTTCTTGGTAACAAATACAATAAACCATCAACAACTCTTCCTAGTTCACACATGATGTGCGTGTTTCTGTGTTAGTGACGATCTGACAATATTATCTATGTAAATTGCTGGCTGCACAAACAGAGCAACTACAACGCATTGTCATGTAAAAAAAAAACTAACTTTTACAAGAGAATTTGAAGTAAGAAGAGCGTTGAGACAAGGGGATTCTCTATCACCGATACTCTTCAGCCTGACATTAGAAGGAATAATAAGTAATAACGAAATAAAGACCACGGGAACCATATTTAATAATGAACACCAGGTTTTGGCGTTCGCAGATGACCTAACAATAATCACAAAATCAACAAATGAACTAAGGAAAATTGCAAGGAGACTAGAACAGAAGGCAAGGAAAATTGGCTCTTGAAATAAATCAAAATAAAACGAAATATATGGTGATGGGAAAAACAGAAAAATCCTTGGGAGGAGAAGATAACCTGGTGGTGGGCGCAAAAAACAACACAAAATATGTTTTCGAGAGAGTAAGTAAATTTGTCTACTTGGGAGTTAGTTTTGAAGAAAATGGGCGTGAAGAAAAAAAATCCAGGCAAGAATTGCAACGGGAAACCGGAAATACGGAAGCCTAAAGGGTCTCATGAAATCAAAATATGTATCAAAGAAAACAAAAGAGCGAATCTATAAAACAGTCATAAGACCTACCGCTACATATGCCTGAGACGTGGGTCCTGAATAAGGGGGAGGAGGAGGAGGTAAAAAGAAGGGAGAGAAAAATTCTGCGTGCTATATATAGAGGAGTAAGAACAGAGGAAGGCTGGAGAAAACGAACAAATCTAGAAGTAGAACAAGCATATGAAAGCCCCAATATCGTAGCATTTGCCAAAGCCCAAAGAATAAGATGGCTGGGACATGTAGAACGACTACGCAGAGATGGGTTGCCAAAATTAGCCCTTACCAGAAAGCCAATAGGGAAAAGGAGAAAGGTAAGACCAAGTGAGAGATGGATGAATAAAATGGATGAACATCTAAGAAAACTGAGAATAGGAAATTGGAAGGGGATGGTAGGGAACAGACGAAAATGAAGAAATTTTGTCCGTAGAGCACTTCAAGAAAGTTCCTAATATTAGTATCTTATTAGCCCTAGGCCTTCACAGCCTGTAGAGCAAATTATTATTAACTTTTACAGATTATCAAAAAGCTGGTAAATAGTATTAATGCCACGACTACTAGAAAATTACAAAAAGAAATGGATGAGCTTCAATTTAAATACAATGAAATTTTTGATTATGAGCTGCTAGATGTTTTCAGCAGTTCCAAAAGTTGTACTTCTCGTATCATACTTGAAATAAGATTCAAGCATATCTTTTTTTTATTCAGGGTGGTGGGGGAAGATCTGGTGTTAATAGCTCTCTCTATGATTTTCATGTTTCAGAGTTATTTACATTATTTAATATTTAAAAAGTAGCTAAAAAACTGTAGTCACAGTTAAATAAATTCACAATTTCATAAGTGAGAACATCATTAAATCATTATTTGCAGCAGAAATTCTCTGGCCGCGACAATTTTTTGTGTTCAATAAAGGCTCTTTCTTGTCATTTAGAATATCATATTGCTACGTGTCTGCATTAATAGGACGCTACTTCTGTGACTTGCGCCCGCTCCCTTTATCAAACCTAACAATTCCTTAAACGGTTTAAGTAGTTGGTGATGCTTATCTCAATATCATTTGACGTACAAACAGGATACACATACTTGAAGACATCTTCAATGACCTGCATATGCGTGATTGTAAATTGGCGCAATTCATTAATCTGTGTAGCACAATATAGCTAGCTAGCTCGGTCGCTATCGTAAGACACCATTTACGGTAAATAAGGTATTAAACCAAGGCAAATACCTTCAATTAAGGTTAAATTCAACGATTTTATTGCTGACAATTACCTTGATTAACTTGTAACTCATGCTTTAATATAGGTTAGCAATATAATCGTGGTTTTACTTGAAACAAGCCTTAAATTAAATTTATTAATTATAGAAGTAGTTAACAGTATATTGTATTGTATTTTTAAAAACTTCATATGGCATTAATTACCATACATTATATTGTCTAAAGATCTGCTTAACACAATTATAGAATTGTCAAATCAAGAACTGATTTGAAGCATGTACACCAATAAGAGCCCTGCAAATGTACAGGTGCCCCACTTAAAACTGTAACACCACTAGTTATAATTTTTTTAAAACAGCTTGCTACAAAAGTTTTACAAAATTCAATATTGTACCATTCAAAAATACTGAGCAGGTAAACGTATACTTTGTTTGCTCCTTTAAAGGGCGGTTCTACAATTGTGGGATAAAACAGAGTATATATATGTTACTATAAATAAATTTACTGAGCGATATACATATGTAAAATTTTCATTCAAAACTCAAATTTCATAAAAATATAATTCTATGTAAAATTGTAAATGCAAATACCTGTAGTACCTACATTTGTCTTGTTGCATCCATGATAATTTGTCCTATGTATTTCTTTAAGCAAGTCAAGCTAACTATTACCAGATTATACAAGGGATGCCTTTTATATTTCGGGAATAGGCGTTTCAGGTGTTGCCACCTGACAACTGACACCTGTATCGTAAATTTCTGCATTTTTGACAGTATACTTACTAAGAACATTTTGACGTACAAGCGATGTTTGTGTTACTTACAGTGGCTTAAAAAAATCATCATAACCAAAAACTGAAACTAACTCGTGAACATTTTCGTGTCATTACTTTTCACAATTTTCGAGGTAGATTATCTCAACAACAGTGCATCGATGAACTTCGCTCACTGACGAATTTCGTGAAGGCCGTACGAAATCAGTTGTTCCGAAAAACATTGTTGTGCGTGAACTGATATTGCAAGATCGGCATGTGACGTATCGTGAGATTGAGGTATCCTTGGGCATTAGTGTAACCAGCATGCATTCAATATTGCATCATCATTTGGCCATCATAAAAATTTGTTCGCGTTGGATTCCACATAATTGGCAATCGGTCAAAAAAAGGTTAGTGTGGATTGGTCAAACGAAATGCTCCAAAAATACGATCACGGAACTTCGAAACATGTGTATGATATCGTAACAGGTGACGAATCATGAATCTATGCCTATGAGCCCGAAAGTAAACAGCAGTTAACTGTATGGGTTTTTGACGATGAGCCAAATCCAACAAAAGTTGTTCGCACACGAAGCACTTCGAAGCAAATGGTACACAACCATTTGTTTGCAAGAAGTATTCGGAAAAATAAGGGAAGCCAACCGCCGAAGACGGATCATTCTCCACCAGGACAATGCGAGCTTTCACACATCAGCTCAAACAAATCGTACAGCCTCGATTTGGCACTCAATGACTTGTTTTTGTTTCCACACATCAAATAAAAATTACGTGGTCAACATTTCTCGACGGCTGAAAAAGCGGTTGATGCTTTCAAAATGCATATTTTGGAGGTACCTCAATCGGAGTGGAGAAAGTGCTTCGAAAACTGGTTCAAGCGCATGCAAAAGTGTATTGATCCTCATGGAGAAAAAACAATAAAGCTATGTACTATGATTAATTTTAATTTCTGTTCTCTATTCCCGAAATATATAAAGCATCCCTTGTAAGAATTGGATATGCTGGCTTAAAATAGCAGAACTAAATCAAAAAGTACGCTTACCACCTCAATGAGTAAAGGACTCTAGATACGTCTTTCGGCAATTAAGTTGCTATCCTCAGTAAAGACCATCAGTGAAGGAGGAACTACTAAATGTTAGTAGGAATCACCTTCGTACTATAGTAGGGCCCCTAACAGAACACTGTGTACTGAAAGAAAATCTACAGCATTGGGGTCGACAGTAAAACCCAAGCTGCAGACTGTGTGAAGGGGCAATAAAGACTGCATAATCACATCCTATGTCAATGCAAGGCCTTAGACCTTGGAGGACAAACAATCTTTGGGAAACCCAAAATTAACTCAGACTATATAGAGCAACCGGCCAAAGACCAAACAGACTGGTAGGGGATACAAAAATTTGGGAATGGGTGACATAGTTCATGGGTACAAGAAATGGGAGACAATGACAAAAAGCCAAGAGGCTGGAGTGTTTCCGGAGACTTATGTAAGACAGCTCCCATAGGGAAAAAAGGTCCCATCCTCAGTAGAACCTACAAAAGATAGAAAATACGTCGTACGCAATTTCCCTTTGTAGGTTCTACTGAGAATGCCAATGCCGAAATACGTATCTAGAGTCTTTCACTCATTGACTCATTGGGGTTATATCTTACAATTACAATTACCTCCGGTTTTTAGAATCTTTTCTAAATCAATGTAATTATTGACTAATGCATTTGCGTAAAAAACATTCAATCAACTATTAGATACTTATAGATATATAAAAAGCTCATTTAAATAAGCAAATACACACAGAACGCAGAAGAATTGATGTACCATAGCCTACTTCAAATTATCGTTTACACTTTCTGTTACGTTCTTTCATCTCAACGCCCTCTTAGATTTTGTCAAGTGACAGCGAACAAATAAAAATATGACTTATTAGTAATCTAATGGAGAAATAGGTAAGATGAGGGTATAACCCCCGTCCTATTTTATTGGGAAGAAAGGAATTGTGTACAATAGCCAATAACACAGAAAGAACAATTTGCATCATATTTTTTTACCTCGCCAGTTAGTTTATTATGTATCTTTAAGCTAAAAAAACATCTGTCTATCATGCTAATTGCTTATATAAGATTTATTTATGGATTTGTAAATTAAAGCTGTAATTTTTGTATAACTTTTTACACTTTTACCAAGTTCAAATAGAGTGTTGTTTATCTTGTCATCAAAGGATTTAACTTTATTACCTGTAGCTAGCGTTATAGTTGAATGAACAATAATATTTGTTGACAACACTTTTCGGAATGATTTGATGCAATTTGCATTTGCATTTGCAACTATGAACGAACAGTAAATCACGAGTAACTCGCATTAATCAAATTAGTATCGACCTTGTGAATTTTCTCTCTTATTTAACAACAATAATTATAATACATATTTCTGGATAGTTACGCAGTTATTTACCATAATTTACAAGTACTTTTTTCTCGCCTCCCCTGTTTTGCTATCTTGGAAGTTTTGTACTGTGGAGCTGAATAAACTACAAACTTTGCCTGTCCAAAGATATATCGATTCTCCGTTTTACAACTTGATTTGATAACAGCTCTGTTTCAACACTCTGTTTGCTGATGATTCGTGATGACGTAAACCAATCAGACAGTTAGAAAATCTAGACGGTCACTGCTCTCATTGCAACGCCATTGAACGTTAAGATTTAGCGGCGGAAAATGATGTGATCATCCTGTACGATCTTAGCCACACCACACAGGCTTTAAAACCATTGGATAGGGTTTTCTTCAAGCGATTGAAAACATATTTTTATCAAGAAACAAAAATTGGATTATTCATCATATGAATAGAAATATTTCAAGAATTGTAATTTCAAGATTAATAGGGAAAAGCAGCATCGGGTTCAAATGGCGTGGCAGGGTTTAGGGCATGTGGTATTTATTCCTATAATCCTCATGCGATTCCTGAACACTTTTTTTCTATTTCCGAAAACAATCTTGTCACCCCCAATGAAGCAAACACAGATGTTAGAATTTCTGCAGAAGTTGGCGAATCGTCTACTAGCCAGACGCATGTTAATTATGACACTCCAACAAGCAAGAAAGGGAACGGTACAGAAAATAGAAAAGAGAACGATTCGCCATCCAAATATTTGAGGAAAACTAACCCAATTCCTACAATTCCTATGCAAGTCTCAAGAAGAAAACTGGGAGCTGGAGGTGACATCTCCAGAAAATAGAGCGAAAAGAAGGATTCTTGCGGAAAAGAAAGTGGTTAAAGAGCAAAAAGAAAACCGAAGGATATGAAAGCGCAAGCAGGCAAGTAAAAGGTACTGAAGAGTATAGATCCTTAAACTAAAAGCAAGAGGAAGAAAAATAGACACCTTTCTTCAAGTTCCGAAGAAGACGATCTCGTTTGTCTTCTCATAGTGACGCTTCCAACGAATCCGAATAGTACATGTTCAATGTCGCGACTATTACTATTTAACAAAATCCAAAGTCGACTGGATTCAATGTATCCAATGTAATCATTGGCTGCACGAAACATGAACGTCATATAACAATATTTGCAATAGCTGCGGTAATAATAGTAACACATAAGTTGTATATTTTAGGAGTGGGACGTTTTTAACACCGTATAGGAAAAACGTCCAAATTCAGTTTTAAATAAAATATTGTTTTTTTCCACAGTTGCTTACTTCCTATATATTTTGTTATTTTTATAATATATTGGTACATATAGTTCTAATAGAGAAAAAAAGATTCTATGAAATGTGTTTTATTTACCACTTATTATACCTACATATTCACAAATATGGAGTGTATTTCCCCACTTTACCCGACTCAAATTTACATTACCAAACGCGAACTACTTTGAATTCTTTGTTCTATAGTGCAGCTCACGTTTTAAAGAAAGTATTGCTCTGATGCGCCATATCCATCCTTTTTTATTGTATACGTATGTGTATAAGGCTATTCTTTTCTATAACGGGGACTGTTGCCATATATTATTTGGTGGCTGTGGGTATTAATCACTGTGTCTGTCATTTGTTAAGTGCGGTTCATCTTTCTGTGTCACTTATATTCTCCCAGTTTTTCTTGTCATCTATTACGTATTTATCTTCCAACAAATCAGTTTCCATTGTGGAAGGTTTATTAAAGCTTAATTTGCTGGAAATAGTATCACAACAACAAAAATAAGTACAATAAATATGTACTCGATGAAGGAGCCGCTCAACAGGGACACACCATTCTGAGATTACCACCATACCATTCATTGCACCTTAAATCCAATTGAACTGGTATGGGCACATGTCAAGGATTATATGAGGCAAAATAATACAAGATTTTAAGTACAAGATATTCCTGTGCATAATCAGCAAGGATACGCCAATGTTTCAGTAGAGAATTGGTAAAATGACATAAAAGATGTTATGAAAAGTAAGACAATTAATATTTATCATAGTGGTTTTATTTTACTTATATTTTATCAATTTTAGTTGAAGAAGAAATGTAGAAATTGGACGAGATGCAAGATGAGCCCAAAGAACTTATTATTAAGCCTCATCATCCTCATCATCATATTCATGGTCTCCCGATACTACTTAATTTAACAAATTTATTATAGAAATGATTTTTAAGTTGTTGTACGCAAACTCGTATAAATATTTGATATATTTTAAATTCTTTTATCATTTACTATATTCCATAAATAATATTGATGATATTTTACACAAAATTATTACTGTTTACCCTAAATAGTAAATGTAGATTAATTGTACTTTAACGAAATAGTAAATTATTTCGTTAACCCACGCTAATCTATATTCCTACTTTAATAGGCTCACAATCGTGTATCTTTTTCTCTATACATTGTTTGGAAAGTCGATCGAATAGCACAAAAAATGGTGGAATTTTATGAATCAACTATGTGCATATTTTGAAGAACAAAAGTATACTCTTAATAATTATTGGGAATATTAGATAATAAAATGCCATTGTCACTGGTATCACCTGCATTTAGCTACATTTATTACAATTGTTAATTAACTTTATGAATACAAATATCTAATTGCTTCATATAATATTGATTCCCGTGTGCCATTTTATAACAGAACTAAGTTTTAAAATTAGTTATTAGTACCCCACTACAATCACACGCCACTGGCGCCCGCGTTTCTTAGATTCCTCGACTTTCCGAACAGAGTATACTGAATATTTTCTTTTTATATCTATTGTTTTTACAACAATGATATAACGGTTTGAGATTTTCAGCAAACTTTAAACAAATAAATGTTATTTGGTCGAGGTTATAGCCGAAAAACCACCATTACGAGAAATTACGCAAGAATTGTGAGTGTAATCTAGTGATAATGTTTATTATACTTTTCTGAAGAGTCCGATTAGTTACTTTAAAACCTTAAACAAAATACTGATATCTACCTATTGATCGATGTGCTAAGGGAGCGATGATTTGATTAATATAATATTATAATAAGAGTTAAAATTAGATTACTTTAGCATCCTCAAAACGCTATTATTATTCTATTACGGGTTGTAGTTATAGTGCTTTAATTCTTGATCGTTTAGTGCTTGTATTACTAAAGTATGTTACCTGAGGTACGTATGTGTCAACGCTTTGTTATCTTAGAAGTTAACACAAATGTTATTGTAGCATAAACAGATCTTCAATAATAAAAGGTGTTTACGCTTAAGCTGACGCACGCCTTCCAGAAGGTTGCGTGACCAATGTTGTTGTTCCGTCAGTTACTACCTCTATCGATAGATTTGTTCGGAAAATTTTGGTAGATTTCACCAAGTTTTTAATTAATTTAAAATAAACAATATATTAGAAACGCAACTTTATTTAAACAATGTGGTTTACATAAATTCCGAAGTATTACATAAAACATATACATACATACAATTTGTAAAGATAGCAAGGACTGTGGGGCAGCACAATAAACACACTGTTCGGATTACTCCTCCCGCACAAGTATTAATTAATTCGGGACGACACGTGTTTCGGGAATACGTGGATTCCCGAAACACGTGTCGTCCCGAGTTAATTAATACTTGTGCGGGAGGAGTAATCCGAACAGTGTGTTTATACATACAATTTAATAGAAAAGAAACAAAAAAACTGTGTTTGTGAAACTCTATGAGAGATCGGTCAAGACACAAGCCACCGAGATCAATAGGGTCGGTAATGCAGTAAACACTTCACCAAGCCCGGACTAAAGACTATGGACTATCCGCCCCTCTAGAAGGGTTGCATATGTTGATTCCAGGAATAGTTTAACCATGACATAACATAAGAAACATAAAAAGTACCAAAATAATTAACCGAAAAGATGCCATTACAGACAGATGGTTTATTGCTGGAATGTTTCGCAATGAGATCGCCGACGTATCAGCGATGAATGTGGGTTTAGCATTCGTAAGGACGCGGACAGTGCCTGGTAAGCAAAAACTCGAGTCTATCTTTAATGCTTGTACCACTTTCATTGCTTTTGCTAGTATGGATTCCAGCAATAAACCACGTCATTCATATTACAACGGTTTTTTCCTGTCGTGAAATTGTGAGAAGGACCTCAATTCAGTACTTAATTTATTTGTTTGTTTTGTTTTCAGTAAATTAACTGCGGGGAAATTTGTTTCTAAATCTACTGATGAAAGTGGTAGGTAAATGTAATTGATTTTGGAGAAAATTACACAATTTAATGATACTGTTACTACTCATTTTTGGGTTTTGTCAAGTGAAGATAAAAAAGCAACTTAATTTTGACAACTAACTATCTAAATCGACCTATAAATATGCCCACGGGTGTATACATTCTCGAAACTCCGCCATATACCATTCTATAGGATCTCTGCCTAGAGTTACAGGTACTCCAATCCAGCGGTGTTACATGACCCTTCCCGAAGGATAGATAGCACCGGGGGTAAGAGGTGTTGCTGACACCGAAATACTGCGCGATCTTTCGGAATATCCAGTCTTGCACCTGTGCAGAGGGCTCTACAGGTGTGGACCATCCTTTTTATCCTACTCGTGGGAACAATATGAACACAGCAGAAAATAAAACCATAAATTTTGAACGGAGGAACAGGAAAGGGAGACGGATACCTCTTCTACTGGGATTACGGAAAACGGATATTACTATCTTGGAGGTTACGACCAGACAAAACAGCAATAGCACAAATAACATTGCTGTTGGAGTGCAAGAGCTCAAACTGCAGCAACGTCAGGAGGGAACGTTATCTGGTGACCAGCTCAGGAAACTGAGAAAGCACCAGGAAATGGCAGCAGGAACGTGGAGGGGGCAAAAACCTCCACGCCGAGAAAACCTCAGAAAATCTAAGGTGGGAGACAAATGTCAGACCACTAAGGGTGGGAAAAAGGAAAACCCCATAGCAGGCGATAAGAGGAGGGCAAAGGACAAAAAGAGACTTCGAGAGGACTACAAAATACCACCGCAACCCTCGAAGAAACCTAAAAGGAGTTTCAGCGAGGCGATTTCAAAGCTACGGGGTGACGACGATTGGCAGACGCCATCCGGATACCACCCTGAATCAAAGGCAGACGGATCTAATGCAATGTATGATACCCCCAGCGGAAGCATCAATCTAATGTACTAATATTAATACTAATATTATAAGTACTCTACGATTTGGAGATAGGTTTGTCACATAAAAAGTTCCTGTGTATAGGTAGGTAGGTACATAAATAAAATAGAATATATATTTGAAAAAAAAACATTTATGTCTTTGAAATTAAATGACATCAATGTTTCTTGTTGGATATCTTTCACGAAAATGGATTCATTGTGGGCATCTCGAATGCGTGCAAGCAAGAATAAAAAAAAATCCCAAAAACGCAGTTTTTTTTTATAAAATCAAAATTAAATATTTTAGTACGATATAATATAGAGAACACAATCTAGTATGGCAACAGATAAGAAATCCTCAATATGCGACGTCAGAGAAGGTCAAGATTTTTCCTGGGTGAACGCTTTTTTTTTCATACCTTTTCTTTAATACTTCTCTTAAACATACACCCTATAAATTATAACACATATTTATTTAATTGCAGAAACGTTACGTAAACGTTTATTACTTTTGAACACATAGTGTGTAAGAACGTCGGTTTCCAATCATCAGACATCATAATAAACTACATCACTTGTTTAACTAGGAAGACCCAGGAAGAATTCAAAACAAATAATAGAAGAAATGAGACGAGAGAGAGGGTAAACATTTTTAGAAATGAATGAACTAGCCGGGGACTGGAAAGTATGGAGGGAATGGATCGACAATTGAAGGAGCAGATAACGCATTCGACGCTGAAAATGTGCAAAAGGATTTAAAAAGAAGAACAACTTTCCAATATTTCCAATATTTGGGTAATACATAACTACAAGCATGAAATCGAAAACTAAAGTACTTACAAGTAAGAATAAATGCGTATTGTGTATATCAAGTGTTGGGAAATATATGCCTTAATATCATATTTCGTCTTATTACAAAAAGAAAGTATATGTAGTCTCATTAATCCTTGTTATAAATTTTCCAATCCATTATTAAAAGTACGCGAAGTTCAAAGTTGATCGGATAAGAAAGAGTACAATAAGTATAACTACAATAACAAGAATCAATCAGAAAAGCTTAACGATCGCAGTTTAAAAGGTCAAAACATTCCTTTTCACAAGTGCAAGTTCATTGATATAATGGAGTTGTTGACTGGTAGAATCCTTGTCAGGTAACCGACGATATTGTACTGTCCTGCAGTGGAGTCCCCGTATAATAGGCGAACGTATCTCAAACATACGTATTATACATCATATATACCTACATGCAATACATACATATGTCGTGAGTGTTCGCAAATAAATGGCATCAACATTTTTCCAGCAGGTCATTAAAAGTTTATGTATTGAACGCGAAAGAATAGTTACGGGTTTCGTTTTATAAAATTGTACCCGAAATATTATTAATTTATAATACACGTGCTGCCTAACAATAAGTATTTAAAAAGTGGTTTAGAATAAAAACACACATACGCTAATATACATATGTGCCTGGTAATTTACCCAAGGAATAAAAACGGAAGCAATAAATGGTAAGACATAAAAATGGGGTAAGTAGATTTTATTTTTGGTATTTATCTATTTATTTATTTAAGTTCCCAATTCCATACTATTTTTACAATGTTGTTTGAAAAGATAATAAAGACTAACAATGTAAAACAAAAAAATATTCATTACGTTGTACGAATATAAATCCAATTTTATATTCGATATGATGTGATATGACAATTGAAAATCCTAAAACATGTTTTTCTTCACTACAAAAATCAATTATATCAAAAAATTTCAATCGACCTCGGGTCAACTGCGCGAAAAAAAAAACTCGAATTCCAACATTGGAAATGATTTAGTTTGCAAGGTTTTAAAAAATGCCAAATGGTCAACTTATAAGTGAATAGCATAAAAACTAAAACAAACACATTAAAAATTATCTCAATAAAACAATAAATGCGGGAAACGCTTTTAAAAACAGATTCCTCATAAAATTTAGGTTTGACAAGTTTAACCTTATTTATTGATGGCAAATATCTAAACTATACTATAAGAATAAACAAAATTGATTGATTAAACACAAAAGACATGAACGATTCGTCACCCACATACAGGGTGACGCATTAGTGTGGCAAAACTCGATATATCCATTATCATATAAGATATCAAAAAAAATTATTTACGAAAATTGTAGACAGTCCTAACTTAACATTTTAAAATTATTTTCATATACATATTCAGAATGGAACATCACCAGGGGCAAACCAAACATACGTTTTCTTAAATGGAATACCCTATATATTATTTCAGATTTAGATTAAGCTCATACCACAACCCCAATTTACAATTTCATTAGATTATACAGCATATTTCAGAAGTTATGGTCAATTTCGAGGTGTTATATACTGCAAATGACACAGTCTAAAAATTTTCTTTTATAAGTATAGACTTCTTATATTGGCCCACTTCTATAGCAAAGTGAAGAAGTTTTTCAAAATTGTCAAAACTGAATACATGGCGAGTGAAAGCTCAAATACATTAATTTCTCAATTATCTTATATCATAGAAAGAAAGAATAGTTTAGTTACTTTCATTTTTATTAAACAGTCTCAATATCTAAAGTCATTAATTTCTAAGATATTTTAAAGTATTTTGAAAAAGTGAGATTTTTTGAAATTCTTTTAATATAACAAGTTAGTCATGGAAAAATAACAGTTAATATCTAATACAACTATAATATACAAAAATTTATAACTTACACTAATGATTAACATTTAATTAATTAACGCAACTGTTTACATGTGGTTCTATAATAAATGTTCAAAATATCCACCAATACAACATTGCAGCCGTTCTTCAAGCGATTGTCTCACATTTCTTAATTGATACTCAAGAATGCTTCTCTTATTCTGTTTTTCATATCACCTGGTGTAGTTGGCTTTTCAAAGTTTTTCTTGCATATGACAAGGTGAAGAAGTCAATTTTAGTGACCTCTGGTGATCGAACTAGTCACTCAATTTGTTCCACTCTCTTTGTCCATCTTTCAAGGGAATGGTCGTGTATCAACACAGTGTGAAGTAAAGAAACTCCATCGTGTAGATACCACATCCTTTGACGAACGTTTGGGAGAACATTTTCCAATAACAACGGTAAATGATTTTCTAAAAAGTCTAAATAAACTTGACCATTCACTCGTCCTTCCAAAAAATGTGATCGAATTACTTAATTTCCTAGCTAGTAATGAGGGCTTAAGACTGTCTTACTATCATTTTTCCACGACCAACTCATTATATTAAAATAATTTCAAAAAAATTTCGCTTTTATAAAAAGTCTTTAAAATATCTTAGAAATTAATGACTTCAAAAATCCATGCTTTGGAAAACAAAGTTTCAAACGGTGTCGTTTGCAGTATACAAGACCTCGAACCCACAGTGATTTGCATACAGAATTAACCATAACTTCTGAAGCATGCTGTATAAGTCAATGAAATTGTACATTGGAAGTGTGACACATGAGCTTAATCTAAACCTGAAATAATATACAATCTGGCCCATTTAAGAAAACGTATGTTTGGTTTACCCTGGGGATATGAAACACGCTGTATATATGAAAATAATTTTAAAATGTTTTGTTTAAGACTGTCTATGATTTTCGTAAATAACTTTTTTCGATATCTTATTTGATAACGGATATATCGAGCTTTGCCACACTAATGCGGCACATCGTACTATGAAATCCATATATTATGGATTTAGTAGTCGCAAGGCATTCATGTACATGAAAGTCAAATAGCCGAATGCGATTAGAGAAACAATGTGGTACAATTTGGAATGAAACAGAACTTGGCGTAACTAGTTATCTTAAATACATATTTTTCACTTCAAAGGGGCTACTGGATTCTGACATACTATTATTTTTAAAAAAAAGTTTAAATAGCAAAGAAACGCGTATTTTACTTGTTTTAGTCTAATACACAGTATCGGGAATTCCACATACACAAATTGATTTAATTCAATACATGTTTCCAGAGCACGTGGGCTCCCATCGTCAACCAAGTCCCGAATAACGAAGTTATATCTAACAGGCATGTTTGTACTAAATATGTACATGTATCCCTATTTTTTCTGATATATGTTGTAGTCTACAAAAGCACATACGCACATCTTATTGTAAATCTAAAACGATAGCGAATGATTTAGGAATAAACTTAATATATATTTACACAGTAAAAGTAATTGCCCAAGAAACTTCTAACATGTAGCACCATATACATACATAACTTAGTGATAAACAATAGCATAATTTAGTATACCTAATTTACTTTGTGACGTTGTTTTAAGGAGTGTTACAAAACATATTTTACCAATGGATCCCATTTATCAGGTGAACTCAGAAGCCGTAGAGAATTACGTTGGTTCAAGTGACGCTGAAATTAAATTAGAAATAAAATAGGCGAATAAATGAATACTTAAAAAACTTCCTATTAAGATATTTTTCTATATTGAAAATGTCACAAAAATATTGACGCACAAATCTTATTTTGCTATTAAACGCACAGAACGCCAGTTATTTTGTTGGGTAAATAAATAGTTTAAACACTTAATACGGACAGTTAAAATAGGTATTATTGAATATCTTCGTTTTTCATTGAATGTCACAAGAATCTTACATTGTATTTTATGCAACAAAATATTACCACCAGTAAAATATGAATCTCCTATGTATAAAAGTATTTTGAGAGGCATACACATTATTTTGTTTTGACCTTGTCACAGCGGTAATTATAAGTACTTTGTTCAAATATCTTTATCGCTTTACGCTTTAGTGATATGCATAACTGGATTTTACAATGAAAAACACAAACGTAGATGTAAAGTCAAATAGGGAATTTTTAATTCTACTTATAAACAAAATTCATTGATGTTTGTGCGTACTTGCACGTACAATTGTTTGAAGTCTAAATAGTTTAAAAGCACTTTATAATACAATGGAAAATGTTTAAATCGAAATAGCATACTTGTTTGCCTGTTTATTTTTCATATCCATTTCTAGAGCTTTATAATCGCACTATAAATAGTAAACCAAAAGAAAGCAAGAAATATATGTCTAAGTACTTGCTTTCTTGACTTTGTTGTAACTGCTGTTACATGCGTTCTGAGTGAGAATAAGTATCTAATAATAACATCAATTTTTCTTCAAATAGCCAAGCATATATATGAATATCCATAATTATAATTAACATAAACATACATATACCATTTGAAAAATGTCAGGGTGATAGTTTGGTGAGCAATCTAAAAGAAGAAACTCTTACATTACCACCTGACCTATAGTTAATATTACCAGGTGATATTAATTACATTCACAACCTACTTAAACTTAAATTTGCGGTGTGCAACGCAGAACATAAATAAATCCATAGGAATCACAAAGTGAAAAGAAAGGACAAACTGTACTCTGGTGTTTAAGTCACAATTGAATTCCTTTGTTTCTCAAACATATACAAGAAAGTAGCTCTTCTAAGTAACTATCTTGCCTACCCCGCAAGGACGTTAAGTATTCTGGAATGGCTTTAAACAACTTAAAATGTTATGGCAAAAAATGGGAAAAATGACTATTAAACAAGTACAGTAGTGTGTGCAGGCAGTGTTACCAATCCCTTAAATCAAATATTTAGATAAATATATAAAACGCAAACATGAATTCTGCAAGCTCTGAATTCTTTTGGTTTGGATAGACCAGGTCAATCAACGTCACCGTATTGTCCTTGTATATCAAGCAAAAGATACAAGGCATGTCCCGTTACTAAAGTAAATTTGTGAATTACAAACAGACTACCTTATTTATAGAAATCAAACATTAAGTAAAAGCGTGAACTGTTAGCTACTTTTCAACATAATCGCGGCCAATGTTGCGAGACACCAGCTTCTGTAAACCCTCTTCGTAAAAGATCCAAATTTGTAAAATACTGCAGTACTTCCTCTTGAACGTCGTCGTCGTCTTCAAACCTTTGACCCGACAAATGAGCTTTCAACGGCCCAAACAAATGAAAAGCAGAAGGAGCAAGGTCTGGACGATGGAGCGGATGGACAATAACTTCCCAATTGTGTTTCTGAAGGCCTTCGTCTGATTTCAGGTGTGCGGTCTTGCATTGTCACGCTACAACCTGATTCCTTTCGTCAACCTTTCTCTCCTTTTCTGCCGAATGGCTTTGTGTGGTTTTTCGAATTTTCGTCGTTGATGATTTTTTTGCGCACACCTTCGAGATCATCACCAAACACTAACTTGTTTCCGACTCATAACGCCTTCTCCGTAAGTCTTCGGTATTTTTTTTATGAATTTCGCTAGGTCCTTCATTATTTGCATACAAAAAACGAATGACCGCTCGCACTTCAAGCTTGGAGTGTGTTTCCATCGAAACTGACATTGTGCGGCTGTCACTGCACACGTTGTACTCAACCTAAGGCAATGATAATAGCCACCGATGCAGTACATAAGCACATCTAAAATGCGTGCAAGTTTCAGCAAGTGATCGGAGCGACGTAGGCGATGTCGCGCAAACGTACCCTAGTAACCGGACATAGCTAGTATTTCTTAAATCTGAATGCATTTTTCAGGCATAATAATAATAATAATAATAGTTCGCGTCTTGACATTCTCAACAGCTTACGCAAATGACAGGGCCACACTAGTCACGAGTTATGATTATGTCTGCGAGCGTGGAGCGACAAGATATTCGACTATCGGCATTCGCCTAAAGAAGTGAGGGAAACCACGAAAATCTCATTCCGAGAGCGACGCTAGAATGTGAACATTTCCACCGATTTAAATTTGTTTAAACGGTGCACATATTTGTTACATAGGTACCTCAGACACGCATATCATATACATGTGTGAAAATCAATTTTCACACATTTTACTACTGCCTAAACCCGGAATCGACATCACTTATTGAACTTAGTGAAGCTTAGTGAAGCCAAGCTTATCCGACGTAAGCAAAATAGTAATGAAGATTAGTATATGAGAAAGAGAAGGAGCGATTGGAATGATTATGGGCCCGTTTTAAGACATAAATTACTACATTACACCCCTAGGATCATAGAGGTTTTTACAGCCCGCAAATAGAAAATACCTGCATTAAACACACCGTGTCTATAGTAATATGGTCTTATCACCTTCTCGCGATGTTATCCGCCAGGTTGGATTACTCGTCCCTTCTACTACGATCTCTAGGTCCTATTGTACAGCGGACGTCATCCTAGAGTTCATCAAACAAGTTCAAGGCCTTAAGGTGCTCAATGAGGTTTTCTTCAGGTCAACTAGAGGAGTAACTGCCTTCCCAGCTGAGTACCTGATTCGAGTGATCGCAGGACAGTGGCACATAACATGCTTTAGTGTTCCTTCGTCGTCCATACACATGCGGCTATCCGTTTCATCGGATAACCCGATTCTGTGTGGGTGTTTTCTGAGTCTGCAGTAACCTGTAAAAACAGAAGTAAATATTTTACTCCTTTTGCGGTCAAGTTCAAGTAGTTCTGACATGCTTAGGTGACATGCACTTCTTCACATGTACCAAACCAAGAGAATTGCTCCAGTAGTGCAGTACTTTCTGTTTTAACCAGAAACTAATTTGTTATTTGGCTATCTCAACTTGCTCTAGCAGCAATCTATATATAAAAGAGCAATGCACACAGAAAAGGAAAATAATAAGAAAAAAAGCAATATGGAAAATCATTAATGAGATTACAAGGAAAAATGCTTTGGTAGTCTTCAGCACTGAAATAAATTTCGATGTTATGAAGCAGAAGTTCATATATCACACTGTTCATACACCAAACCAACCATTAGACGCGTATGAACTATTAAGTACAACAAATAGAAGTCCACCAAGTTCCTGTTACCTAACTCCAGTAACGTACGATGAAGTGGGGAAAATGATTGGACAAATTAAAAGTGTACTCAAGATTATTATGGTTTCTGTGCCATATCATTAAAGCAAACGTCTCTTAGTATAATATGCCACTCACAACTATTACAAACAACTGTCTCTTAGAAGGAGAATTTCCCAAAGAATTTAAAATTGCAACAGTTATACTAGTGCATAAAAGGGAGATATCAACAACCCAGAAAATTACAGGCCAATATCAGTACTGCGAATATTTTGAAAAATATTTGAGGTAGTTATCGCAAACGGCCTAATTAAATTTCTAAATAAAAACAACATTATCGCCAACGTTCAACATCCGTTGTTAAATGAGATACTAAAGACACTGGACAATCAAGAGCACGTTCGATTAACTTGTCGCGACTTGAGCCAGGCCTTCCATACTATAGATCACCAGCTGCTACAGCATAAATTATTATATGGAATGTAGGGAAATACCATTTGTTGGAATCTTACCTCTCTGATAAGCAGCAGTATGTTCAAATAGGATAACATGCGTTAGCAATGTCTATTGACACGTGTTGAGTCCGCCAAGGCTCAATTCTGGGATCCTTGCTATTCATTATATGTACTAACGACTTGGATGCTAACACCTCAGCTACCGCCGTATGCCTATATACAGATGATACATTTTTTATCCAAATAAAACAGCAAACCTTAACTTCTCACTAAATGGTAATATTATCAGCAGGGAAATCAAAATATTGGGTCTATATGTCGACAACGGACTTGCCTGGCCCGCACATATAAGCCAACTAACTGTGAGGTTGTCTGCTGCTATATTACGGAAATACTATGCCTTCCTAAAAGCTGTGGATGGTATGCTTCGAGCAGCTGACTTGGATGCTAACACCTCAGCTAATGTCATGTGTCGGTATGCAGATGATACATCTTTTATCATGATGGATAAAGCTAGTGATAGCCTTCAAGAAAGGACTGGCATAGTCATGCAAGAGGTGGATGGGCGGTTTGCTGCTAACAAGCTAAAATTAAACCCAAATAAAGCAGCCCACCTTAACTTCTCGTAAATTGAAATATAATCAGCAGGAATATCAAAATATTTGGTCTATATGAGCACAGCAGGCTTACCTGGTCCGCACATATAAACCAACAGACTGCTAGGTTGTCTATATACAGCGTCAGAATACGAAAACATCTATTCACCAGACTGCAAAAAGAACATATTTTGTCAATCCCCTTAATGTAGCCGTCTATTGAATACGGTTTTGGGAAATGGCTACTGAAGCTGAACGTATGTTCCTTCTTCAAAAACGCGCTGTACGAACCCTCTGAAGTGTGGAGAATTGAGTAAAGCAGTCTTCAAAAAAAATTATTTACGAAAATTGTAGACAGTCTTGAACTTAACATTTTAAAATTATTTTCATATATACAGGATGTTCGATATCACCAGAGTGTACCAAATATATGTTTTCTTAAATGGAAGATCCTATATATTATATCAGATTTTGATTAAGCTCATGCCTCACACCCCCATATACAAGTTCATTGTTTTAGAAGTTATTGTCAATTTTATATGCAAATACTGTAAGTTCAAGGTCTTGTATATTGCAAACAACACAGTCTGAAATTTTTCTTTTACAGGCGTAGATTTTTGATATTGGTCCACTTTTATAGCAAAGTGACATTTTTTCAAAATTGTCAAATCCGAACACAGGGCTAGTCAAAACTCAAATACATTAATTTCTCAATTATTTTAAATCTTTCAGCCTGTATTTTATATCATAAAAAGAAAGAATAGTTTAGTTACTTTCCTATTTATTAAGAACTCTCTATACCTAATGTTCTTTTCTCCCTGCTGCAACAATTACAAGCGGCATCAATTATCTTTTGGAGAGCTATGGAGATTTCAGAGTCACCTGACCCCCTTAGTTAGTAGAATGAGAATATCATCCGCGTAGGCCTGCACGAGTACCTCAATGATGGCCAGATGGTCGTCCACAAGAAATTTTCATAGCAGTGGGAATTAAATCGCTCCCTGCGGGCACCCCCGACCGGCCTGAACCTGAGCATTTTTCTGCTCAGAGTCATCATTACGAGCCTGTTTACAAGCATAGCGGCAATCCAGCTTAATCGGTTCTAGACCACGTTCTATAACCGCTCTGCATGGGCATAAGGGGATTGCATTATTTAATGCTCCCTCTAAATGCACAAATGCGTTCACTGCTTCCATTCCATCGATTCTATTATCTTGTAGAGCAGGTTGTTTAATGCAAGATCCGTGGATTTACCCGCTTTATGCACATTAAGCGGGTGTGTGTGAAGAAGTCTTACCGGGAGAATGATTCATGGGATATCCCAACTAGCACAATAGGTATCAGGGAACGTAATTACGACTATTAAAATGACTTTGAAATATATCGCGACATAACATGGGAACGTAAAAAGAACGTTCCTATTA
>JARFOC010000189.1:62529-88807 GCA_031763485.1 Osmoderma eremita | reverse complement strand
GACAGTATTCAAGGCGTATTCTTTGGGTTGGTTTGGAATGTCGGTAACCAACTCAAGGACCTACCGTTTGGTAAACGGTCCGGTCTTCTAGTATATAGACCTAAATGTCTATACCTAATTGAATGTTCCCTAACAGGACACATAAATATTAATTAGAATTGAGTTCCAATAATAATAAGTTAATAATAATATTAAATAATAATTGCTTTTTATTTATCGTGGGCATGTAGAAATAACACAATAAGAATGAGTTTAGGGAACCTAAAATACAGATAATTAGAGACAAGAATATTTTCATGCGACAATAGTTTTACACATAAGATTCCTACATTAATGAGGGTTGGTTATAAAAGTGTTTATTCTGGAAAGGGTAACCCCTCCATGGGAAATAAGTCTTCTAGCATCTGTTAATCCGTTATAATTGTCGTATTCCCTCGCTAAAAGTTTTTATACGCATAACTTCCTTAAAACGGTTCAACTTTGAGCTCCATTAATGTCGTTATACTAAAATTTCATATAAATCTATGGAAATGAATATTAAATAGGCAATATAAATTTTAAAAGAAGTTATTTGGAGCATATGGAATTAATAAGTTTGTTTGTGAATAAAATAACCATGTCATTTTGTTTTTTTTCGATTAATATAACGTGCTGTAGTTTATACCTGTCATATAGAGCTATAAGTAAGACGTGTATAAATAAATTCCATTCCGGATACTGAACGTTATGTAAATTGGAAATATCAAGCGGATAGATTAAGTATTAAAAATTTCACTTGATAACATTAGATTCAATGTTCTAAATACCGAATGTGGAGCACTTTCTCTGGTAATGTCAAGGTAGGTCAGAATACAGTTTGGACATTGCGAACACAAAGGCAGCTGCAAATTAACTACCTCTGAAGCATGTTATTGTTAGCGCAGCATGTATGTGTGTATTGTTTGGAACCTAGTTTTAGGTACCTGTAATAAAAACACCACCGCGACCGCTTTGACGAGCGTAGCTGACGTTGATTCCGGCAAAATAGTGTACTTAAATATTTAGAGCAGCTAGACTCAGAAACGAAACAAAGTTAACTACCTACAGCGTATAGTATAAGTATAGTATAGGTAAAGTAACCAACAAATTCGATAAAAACATTACACATTTGGTTTGAAAAAATCGCTTAGACATGTCAATAAATATCATACATATTATTTGCCACTTTTGGTAGGGTTTTTTCAAAAAACTTCAATACTTTCTTTTTAATGGCAATCCTAATTTCTCCAATTTTTAAAAAAGAACTAAATTGATCGTTTAAATTGTGCCCACGTAGGCAGTCCAATAGTATGTCAGTGGATTAATGATATCTCTTTGAACATTGCCAATAACTTCTGGATGCATGCGTAGTATTCCTCAACGAATTCTTGCTTTTAAATCTTCCAAATTTACCCGTCGACTAAAATATATTTTAGCTTTTAAGTATCGCTTCAACCTCGGACAACATGCAACAATTTTTCAGGCTAAAATCTATGCCATTGAGATGTGCGCAATAGATTTTTTGAACATAAACCTCAAACACAAATCAATAAAAATTTTCAGTGACTGTCAGGCTGTATTGAAAGCACAATTGCGCTTACACAAACGCCATGCTAAACTGATCTGGAGCTGCAAAACCATTCTAAATACAATAGAGAGGTCTACAAACTAATCCTAATCTGGGTCCCGGGTAACTCCCTCATTCAAGGGAATGAGACAGCCGACACCCTTGCGAGGAAGGGTGCCGCGGGGCACTTCCAGGGTCCAGAACCGGCAATTTCAGTATTAATCTCGGTAGCCAGACAACAGGTTTGTTTCTGGTTAAAACAGAAAGTACTCCAGTTGTGTGAGTGCATCTCACCCAATCATGTCAGAACTGGAGAATTACTAAAACTTGACCGCAAAAAGGTCAAAATAATTGTTTCTGTGTTTCCAGGTCACTGCAGATTCCGAAAACACCTACACAGAATCGGAAGAAATCGAATGCCGACTGTGTATGTGCCACTGTCCTGCGGCCACCCGAATCAGGTGCTCCATCTTTGGGGAGATAATCACTTCCCTAGCTGACCTGAAGAATTCCTCATTGAACAATATCCTGAGCTACCTCAAGGGCCTGGACTTGTTCGATTAACTCTAGGATGGCATCCGCTTTACAATAGGGCCTAGTGACCGTAGTAGAAGGGACGATTAGTCGAACCAAGCAGATGACATCGCTACATCAGGCAATCAGGTAATCGATAGAAGCAATAATAAAGAAGCATAAAAAATTGCATAAGCTCTCGTAGATTTTCTATTTGTATATATGTTACTGGGAGTAGAATGATTTAAATAAACTTTATTATAAAACTACGTAGCTATATGCTTTTAACAAATTGACGGATTGATATAATTGATAACACAGTTCATAACATAGTAGTTCATTAAGGTGCGAGTGGCCATGTGCGCAATACGTTGAGTCACATTAGGTACAACACTCGCCCTCACGAGCATCGAGGTTGGTGCAAACTAAGTCTAGGTCGAAATTCTGAGGTCCGCTCAAATGATTTCTAAGAATATCGGTCTCCATAGCACTACTTGTTCAACAAACTGCTTCAATGGTTTCTTCTTGCACTACCCCTCTTAAAAAAGTTCTTTAATTCTGACACGTTTTGAATTGAAACTAACCACGGGGTTAGTACATAGTTTTTGTGCGGCTTGGTAATCGTTCTGATTTTGCAAATAATAGTTTATATTGCTTTTTAGGTATCGCTACAAAACATAATAAAAGACAGTCAAGAATTGGATATCTGAAACTTGCAACTTGCAGAATCATTTCAATGCTATCTAATCCCGGCTTAAGACATGGCGTATAAAAGTCAATTGATCTAATTAGTGTACGTCACCTTTACCTAAATAGAAGCACTTGCCCATCTATCCGACTTATTGATCACCACCTCCCCCAGAAAACCTAGGATTACATCTGCACATGATAATCATGCACAATGATTAATAAATGGAATTAGATTGCAATTTTCCAAAATGTATTGGTTGATTGGATGAATATCACACCTGTCTTTAAATAATAAAGTAAGATATCACTCTGGACTTGCGGAATACAGCTCCGCGGTTCAGCTAATAATTCTAATACAAAGTATCAAATTAAAAGTTCATGTTATTCTGAATTCTTCATAAGAAAAGTATGCATTTTTTGGTGATGCGTCCAAGTTATTCATAAATCATACACTGACTTGTCGGCGTAAGTGTATCTGTATGCGTGTAAAGAACTCAATGGCTTTGTAACTGCACCTCCCCGATTCATTCTACGGACCACACCGGAAGCGAACGATCTCAAATCATAGATCAAGTCGCTCCGAGCGCGATTCGAACCATCCACCTCTACGTTAAGCATATCCACTGCGCTATCCCCGCGTTAAATCATGATGACATAACATAATGAGCAAATTGAAACAGCGCAGTGCGTAATCAAAAAGTGTTGTGCTAACTGCAAGGAGGGGCACTGCGTCGTAATGTATTACGGTCTACTAAGTGGCAATAGCAGCGTAGGAGAGGTTTGATCCGTAGGATCTTTTTAGTTAACTATTGTCACTTACCTGTTTACTTTTGTAAAGTAGTATTCGTATATACGCAAGCTATACATTTCATTAAAACTTTTAGCTGTTCAACACTCTACAAAAACTAGTGTTATGGTGGATTAGCCCATATTGCCCATGTTTACGTCTTATCCACTATTTTCTTACATTTTTTACTATTAATGAGCCGTTTTCAGTTGTCACTCAATATTTTTGGTCGTTCTTCACCTGACTCTTCCATCTTATTTTGGACCTCCCTCTTGGTCTTGTTTCCATTGGTGTACGATCGGCTAGGATTTTGATATCAAACCATATCAGCGTTTTCTTTGCGCGTTAAAAATTTTCACTATGTTTTCATGCTTCAGAGTTTAATCAATTTCATGATTTCACAATGTTCTTAATATTTCGTCTTTATTTACTTTCTTGGGACGCATTATACATCTCATTATCTTGCTTTCGAACACGTTCAATTGTGCCTCTTCTTTGAATATCTGGTTCGCTTCTTCTGCTGCATAAGTTACAATTGGTCTTCAACTGTCGTTGAATATACCCTCATCCTTAGTTTTGATAGAAAACGACATTATTTTAGTATCACACGCGAAATTCAATCTGAATGTGGTTAACGGGGATTCCTCTACCAACTTTTGACGTTGATTGTTTGCACATCCTATAAAGATGCCGCGTTTATTAGAGTGCGGTGTTTATCTCATTCGGCATCATTTTCTATTAGAGTGCGGCGGTTATTGAAGGTGCGTCTCCAATTAGAATAAATACGGTAATTTTCTTATCTTTTAGTATTTCTTTATTCTTGAAAATGCTTTTTATCTCAACTGGAGTCTATGTTTGATATTCGCCCGTTTCTTTTATTTAATTACTAACAGACTCTGTCTCTTCAAAACTGTAATTCATCATCTACATATACTACAATTTGGATAGTTACTTACTTGAGTTACTTGATGTAGGGATGTCATACGCCTAGGTCGTCGATCGCGCCTTCTACCTCGGCCACTAGGTCCTATTTTAGACCGGATTCCATCCTAGAGTTCATCAAACAACTCCAGGCCCTTGAGCTAGCTCAGAATCTTCTTCAATGAGGAGCTTTCAGGTCAGCTAAGGAAGTAATATCCTTTCCAAAGATGGAGTACCTGATGCGGGTGGCCGCAGGACAGTGGCGCATAACGTGCTCTACTGTTTCTTCGACCTCCATACACAGCCGGTATTCGGTTTCTTCCGATAACCCGATTCCGTGTAAGTGTTTTCTGATGTCTGCAGTGACCTGTAAACACACAAGTAATTATTTTGATCCTTTTATGATCAAGTTTTAGTAATTCTCCGGTTTTGACGTGATTGGGTGAAATGTACCAAACCAGGTGAACTGCTCCAAAATTGGAGTACTTTCTGTTTTAACCAGAAGCAAATTTGTCATTGCTATCGAAGTTGATATGCCAATTACCCGTTCTGGATCCCGGAAGCACCCCGCAGCACCCTCTTTTGCAAGGGTGTCGGCTGCATGATTGCCTTTGGATAGAGTTATTGTTTATTATCACTCGGTGGTTCACGTGTTTCATCATAGAATTTAGTGAGGTAATTAATACTAAATCAGACAGAGCGTCACCTTGTCACACCCGCTCTTAACCCTAAATGTAGATAACGTCTAATCGTAGGAAATACCCCAAAGGGACTTCTTTCCACCATGTCATATTTACTAGTCATAGAACCCGCTGAATGTTCCATTAGAAACAACCTGTGAAGTAAGTTGGAATCAATAAAAAGAAAAGGACCAGATCTGGCAGTCTTGCTAGGTTATCAGTTACCTTCTCCTTTCCATCCAGCGATTATAAAAAAATCTTATCTAAATAAGCTCAAATAAGAGCTGGAAAATGTTGAGATGCCCATTTCGGTGAAAGAAGAAGACATTTATCGGAAAATCGAATTCATCTAGATTCGAATACAAAAATACGGCATTGAAGAAAATTCAAATACGTCACGCCAGTTACGGTCCAGTCAGAGATATTAATATCCTGTATTGTCAATTATGTCACCCCCAAGTGTTGACTAATGAATTGATACTATCAATAAAATATTAAAGAAATGCATTATTCTTACATACAAATGAAGTAATCTTTACTAATTCCCCAGGACCTCCATTACACTTGTTCTTTAAGACCCTACTATAAATGTTTCAATAAAATTCCTCTCTGTCGTATCCTTACGTTGTATATATAACACTTTTATCAAATATAATATAAAACTTGTATTTATTTATTACACTTTTAGATTCTACAAATAGTTATATATTGTAATCTATATCCGTGATAGCGTCTATCTTATACATAAATCCCTTAACTAGTGTTGCCAACCTATGACACTCTCTTGACTGTTTCCCAACTATATTTTCTTTTTCACCTTATATAAACTTATGTTAGTTCTAGCTCGCCTTTTACGCTAGTCGAATTCATTGGTGCGTGACTTGACCTTTTTGAATCAATGTGCTTTCTGCACAGGATAATGACCGATTTGTGCAAAGTAAATCATATCATGCGTATGACAAGTTATCCCCGGGACTAGCCTTTTGTGGATTTCTGAAAAGGACGGCGAAATCTATTAAATTAACTGAAGATTATATGTATGTGTATTACATAGTCACAGTTTAATTGCCGCATACGTTATTTGGTTGAGTAACGAAACGTTCAGGTCAGGAGAAAAGCATAACGAATTTTATCGAGTGAGTACAATGTTACTTGAAACAAACAACAATAAACGATGCAAATGATTCAGTTACAAGTCAAGAATTGTTAGCTGGGAACTTTAAAAAAGGGAAAACACATTGAATGGGTGAAATCAATTTTTGGAAATGGGAAATTTTCCATTTTGCCTGTGCGCATAACTCGCTAAGGGTAAAAAGGTAGAGAAAAAGTTTTAAGACGAAAATTGTTTGTTTGAATGAGTTTTATTAAGCAGGTAAGAAAAAAAGTTCAATACATTTTTATTAATAATACGTAATAGGGATTGATTGATTGTGTAAAACTAGTGTGTACCTGTGATGTCGTGTGTAATTTATACACAACATTTTGTTACTCTTGATAATGGTTACAAATAAAAACTGGAAGCTCGAGCAATTACAACAAAGTTGTGTTTTAATTACGCTGACTGCCTCTCCCAGTAATTTCAACTTTGAATTCTATCCGATATTGTCCACCACTCTACTATTGATAACTACATTATCAATTTACACTGTATTGATTTCATTCGAGTGGATTGCTTATTACCAAAAGGGTTATCGAAGGAAGCAACATTGGACGGGTAAACAGTAAATCCGTTTCTTTTTTGAAAAAAATAGTAAAGTGAATGAGATAAGGAAGTAGTATATATACAGTTCATCACACTTGGAATAATTAATAATAGATATTAGTTGGTTGTGTAGAGTCTGGCACATGGGCCTTCTGTACAAGCTATTTCGCTCTCGAATTCCAAAATCATTGGTAGGCATGTTATCGTCCTTTCTAAAAAACAGGACCTCGCCTGTTGTTCAATCTATACATAAACGATATGCTCACTAGCTCTAGCACCCTGTTGGCTCTATACGCAGACGATACTATGGTCTTTTGTCGCTCTCGTGCCACCTGGCACGCCAGGAAGCTTCAGGAAGCGGCTGAAAGACTGGAGGAATGGTTTATCAAGTGGAGAATCGAGATCAATCCTAACAAAAGCGTCCCTAGCCTACTTAATAGAAATCGCAATATAGAGAATCCGCCTAATATCAGACTGTTCGATACTGATGTGCCTTGGAGCCTGAGGACCAAATACCTTGGTGTCACCTTCGATTTCAAGTTAATTTGGAGGATCATGTCAACTATGTCCCTCAACGATCGAACGCAACATTCTGTCAACTATATTCTTCTCTAAATAGAAAAAGTAAATTAAACTTAAATTTGAAGTTGCTACTTTTCAAAGTGGTCGTAAGACCTAGGCTCATATATGTTGCCCCAATTTGGGGTCATGCTGCAAAGACACACCTCCAGAAAATTCAAAGGGAACAAAATAGATTCCTTAGAATGATTATTAACGCTCCCTGGTATGTCAGGAATTTGATTATCCATAGGGACTTAAAAATTCCCCCAATTTTGTTGTACACTAAAGAACTTGCCAGGAAATATTTTGCAACAGTTCCAGACCACGAAAACCCAACAATCGCCACATTAGATATTTATTATTAAACAGGGAAGGGACACATCAAAAATCTCACTACATTTTATTCGCGGAATCGGAAAACTAAATTCATTGTCCAGAAAGCAGTGATTAAGCCACATGTATTCGATAAGAAATAGAGCAAATTCAATATGGGAAGAGTACAGAACTGGGTTCCACTCTGTTTGCCATAAAATCAAGAAGAAGAAGAAGAAGTGTAGCATTTCTGCAGTGTTGAAAATGATCGCCAAAAAGATTATAAATGTAATTCGTTTGCTGATGGTAACATTATAATAATAATAATGGTACACCAACGAAATATAATTGCACGAGGTACTAAAAGATATTCTTCTTGATGCTCAAAGAGAAACATCGTTAACACTAGAAACTGATACAATCATGGATTTTTTGCAACCGGGTAGACCACATTCTGTAGAATTTGTAGATGAGATCTATACGCTATAGGAGAAGAAGCATTAGAAGCAATAGAGGCTGAAGAAGAAGAGTGTATACCAGAATAAGTTTCGCAAAGCTTCATCCATGCAGCAATTGTATAGGTAAATGGTGAAGTAATATTGTGACATAATAACGATTTGTTCCTACTTGTATTTCAAAAGATGAAGTATACAAAAAATATATAAACATACTTCTGGGATCACACAACACGTCTGATTGTATAGTTCCAGGTATTCCTTACGTACAGACTTGTATTATTCTATAGTATTATTACATTTCTTATTTTCTCTGGGTGGAAAGGAGCAATAAACAAAGGCGGTACGCGCTAAAAATATCTAAATTCGTATTTAATGCATTTATGGATAGTATTGATTCAGGTGCCATTATTAATCATGATTTGGACATCCAGCCATGGTCATTACAAGCTAACACAGACATAGTTTGGACAATTTTAAAGCATCACGACACTGGGTTTGGAATTTTAAGAGAGCTTACAAAATAGTTTCAAGAAAAATAAATAAATTTATTACGCGATCATATCATACGAGGGATGCCTGTTATATTTCGGGAATAGAGATCAGAAACTAAAATTAATCATAGTACATGGCAAAATATTCTCCATGAAGATCAACACACTTTTTTTACAGTCGACTGCTGTCTACTTCATAGGCATAGATCCATGATTCGTCACATATTACCATGTCATCGACATGTTTTGAAGAAAGAAAATACGAAAGATCGTATTTTTAGAGCATTTCGTTTGACCAATCCGCACGACCGATTTTCAAATTATATGGAATCCAACGGAAGAAGTTTTTTGACGGCCAAATGTTGATGCAATATTATATAAGCTGGTCCCACTAATACCCAAGCATACCTCAATCTCACGATAGGTCGCACGCCGATCTTGCAATATCAGTTCACGCACAGCATCAATGTTTTCGAAACAACAACTGATTTTGGACGGCCTTCATGAAACTCGTCAATGAGTTAAGTACGGTCACGACTAAATTCAGCGTACCACGGATCTAGACTAGTTTTGGTGGTGCTTCATCGCCAAATGCCGAATTAAGTTCATCGATGCACTGTTGTTGATATAATCCACGTCGAAACTTGTGAAAAATAATGACACGAAAATGTACACGAATTAATTGCATTTTTCGGCCAAGATGGTTTTTAAGCCACTGTAAGTAACACAAACATCGCTTAAACGTCAAAATGTTCTGAGTAATTATACAGTCAAAAAGGCCGAAATTTACGATACAGGCGTTGTCAGGTGGCAGCATCTGGAACGCCTACTCCCGAAATATATAAGGCATCCCTCGTATATCCAATTATTAATCCCAAACATGTTTACCTGTCGAAAAAAATATATGTAGAAATGCTGATATAGAACTCTTTCTCTCGTCTGCTTAATAAAACTCATTCAAACTAACAGTTTTTGTCTTTTTCTCTACCTCTTACCGTTAGCTAGTTATGCGCAGAGGCAGAATGGAGAATTTCCTATTTTCAAAAATTCATTTCACCCACTCAGAGTGTTTTTCTGCAGAAAAAACAATTTGCGTATTACAAACCTATGTGATCTTCATGTCCCCAAAATTTCAATTTTTTTTGAATTTCCGGGGATCATGCTTTGTTAGTACAGGGATTTCAACAACTATAGCGAAGTTATTAGAGAAACGGTTAAATGGGGAAAGATTTGCTGTTTTATTGGACGAATTGAGAAATACTATTTGCTTTTTTTAAACTTATACCTACCTAAGTATTTTGAAAAAATGAATTTGCCATGATATTATTTGCTTCTATCTCTATTATTATTGTTTTTTTTTTTTTAGAAAAAATGTAAAGGGAAAAGTTTGAGCTCACGAAAGTCTTCGTAAGATGGCTTAGTTAGTCTTTATTTGATTTGTAATAGTGGAGTTATAGTATGAACCTCTGCTTTTTAATGGCAGTCATAGTTGACTATGGTGTACCTTTGCAAGCTTTACGATGATATAAATTAATATGGTTATGTAAAAAAATAACAAAATTGCAATAATTTTTCTCTTTTAACATTAACGCAGTTAACCATGGAAATAAAGATTTACCAACATGGGAATATCGCATAGTTGAGGAACTGATCACAGTGATCGTTTTATACCAAGTGACTTCCAGAATATTTTGGATGAGTTAGCTTATGTACGTTGAAGTAGTTTCAACATCACGCAGCTCCATCACATAATCAGTCTACAGTGCCCATTTTAAATATTTATTTTCAATCAAGTGGTTATGAGGAAATGCACCGATACCACCTTATAAAGGCTTTCGCTAGTTATAGTTTACTCCTTTGCACTTTTGGTTCAAAAATTTTTAATAATAACAGAAATACAATCATTTAACGAAATCGTAGAAATAGATTTTTAAGAATAACTAGTTACCTACGAACTTAAAAAAAACACTTCAAATTGATTCCATAAAACTGCAAATCCTTTCCCATTTAACCGTCACTTTATAGTTAGAGAGAAGTTAGCTTCGCCAGTTCCTGACATCACTATATCAAAACTGAAGAAACTCAGTCTGTATATTCAAACTTCACCTCGTCTTAGATGCTTTGATTATTAGATTATATTACTAACAAAAAACGCGCTTTGTTAATTTCTCGTTTCCAGATTACACTAGTTGCTGTTACTTCAATAGATCCGTCCTAATTTCTGTATATTATTCGCAAGAGATAAAGTATATTTTTTTGCAATATAGAAAAGGTCACGCCTTCACGCTGTGAAATATCTATTTCTTAATTGCCCGTAAGCGTCCCTAAGATACCACAATCGCGCGAAAATTGAGGGCAAGTGTATTAATTTCAATAGTATCACGCCTATCTGCCGCCGCAACGGTTGATGCATTCGTTGTTATTTTTAAAAAAATCAAGAAAATTATGCGCTTTAAATTAAAAGGATTTGTATCCTTGAAGGGTGAAAGCCGCAGTTCGCTTAACTGAATTAATGGATATTGGTTCACATTTACTTTCGGGTTTGTCTAAAATATGACATACATTATAATATAATTTACATAACAAATGCGATTTTTGTACACAATGGGATGAAAATGTAACTTGTCAGCCAATTAAGATTAACACCATGATTTCCTTAATAGGCTCTTACGAAATTTATTTCCGATACTATAGTGCAGTTCAAGTTTGGAAGGAAGTATTGCACTTATTGGGATCGTACCTCACGTTGCTAAATCTATTTAGGTAATTAATTTTGCATACGATGTCGCTCTGAACACGTTAGTAAATTTTATGTTGGCAACTCATAAATGTGAATCTTGGAATTTATCGTGGAAAGATTTGTATTTATGGGTTATATTCAGTTATGTTCTTATACGAATCTTGATTATGATACCACGGGCATACACAACTTGAAACAAAAGAAAGCAACATCAAAATAGATAAAACAACTTATTTTACTCCCTATTATTGATGTTAATCAGGTATCATATTGTACTTATTTACAGAAAAATTTATATGAATTTACATGTTATAAATTTACAAATATTTGCACAAGTATGCTTATAACAATTAAAAATCGTTTTTATAATAAAAATGTCAAAAAGTAATATGGAAAGACCATGAAGATGATGAGGCCGATATTAACTTAATAATAAATTCTTTGGGTTCATCTTGCATCTCGTCCAATTTCCACATTTATTCTTCAACTAAAATTGATAAAATATACGTAAAATAAAACCAGTATGATAAATATTAATTGTTACTTTTCATAACATGTTTAGTGTCATTTTGTCAATTCTGTACTGAAACATTCTCGTATCCTTGCTGAATAAGCACAGACATACTCCCCAAGAAATGCTTGTCTAGACATATTTACTGTGCTATCAGTCCAGTACTTTTGTTACAAAAAGTCTAGTATTCACCCACGATTCATCAGTGGGACAATGTTTCTCCCTTCATTTTAATAACACGTAAATAGTGATGACGCCATCTTATAATATTATCATGGTCCATCAACAGTACCCTCTTTCCAATTTATTCAAATGTCGGTTAAGAACCTGTACAGTGTACTTCTTGAAAAATTGGATAAATCTATTTCACTATTTATTGCAACTAATATCATGGGTATCGTGGGTGGAATATTACGTAGAAAAACTTTACGTCTAACAAGTGTTTGAATTTGTTCATGATATACATGGAAACGAGAACTCTGGTTTACAACCTTGGTGGTTTTCCTTTTCTGCGCGAACAGAATATACTATTCTTATGGCACAACCAAGCGGTCTACTAGTTTCTTCTACTGCCCCGGAAACATTAATATTTTTAGCAAAATATGTAATGCAATTCAAAATCATTTGCTTTTCTTTTACCGAATAGATTTCTCCCCTTCGCCTTCGCTTGTAAGCCTCCATACTCCAATTCTACAAATTCATCAGTGTTGTATTATATGCAATCATATAGTTGTTTTCATTATACTTAAAATAAATAACGGTATTGATGGTGGTAATAGTTTTCAGGAAAAAAACTGATTTGTTCGAAGATAAATACTTACTACAATATAAGAGAAACTGGGAGAATACAACAAACACAGAAGGATGAATCGAAATTGACAAATGGCAGAAACAGTGAATAATATGATAATACCAACAACCTCCAAATAAATATGTGGCAACAATCCCCGTGATAGAAAAGCATACACTTACACAAATACCTATAAAATAAAAAAAACGATGGATATGGTCCACGAGAGCAATACTTACTTTAAAACTTGAGCTGCACTATACACTCATACTGGTTTTGCCTCCAAATATTTGGATACGAATTAATACTTAATACGAATATATTCTGAGAATTGGTGCTGGTTGAGGATTCACCTCGATGTCGCTCTCCAATCTACTAAATATTTTAGATGATCGTAAAATATTGCTGATATACCAAAAAAAAGCAAATGCTCTTAACAACCAAAAAGTGTACGATTCATAATCCTAATAAAAATAGTAAACGTCCGTTTTCAAACGCAGAGTTGTAAACGTTTTTAACCATCTTCAAAATTTCCAAATTATTTTACAGGAATTCGATGGTGCGTATATGTTCGACATCTATGCAACTATGCAGGTTTCGCCCGATTTAAATCAATTGATTAAAACCATCATTTTAATCAAGTGATTAAGTGACTTTTGTATTTTAATCAATGATTTACATCAAAAGGAAACTCTACAATTAAAAATAATAGTTACTACAAAATCTAAATTAAGTTTTCATTGATTTTTATTGTAACATTTGTACAGGAATATTAATTTTCTTGCTTTCTCTACTCCTAGTTTATTTGTTCTGGATTGAAGTGAACGATGCCAAATGTATAAAATACTCTTTCTACAGAAGGTGACGAAGACAAATTGTTTTAGTGTAGGGAGTAGTTTCGCAATGTCAGAAAATTTTTTTTTCGTGAAACCCACCCATTGCATGTTACATCGCGTGAAAACATAACTGCCCAAGAGGTTCTATTTTTGCTTAGAGTTTTATAATGAGCGGTAATACATTATTTTCATACGTTTCTTGCACTTTAACGTTTGTTCACTCTCTGCACTATTCAATTTAAATTGGGGTTTAGTAACTTTTAAAATATAAGCTAAAACATGCTAGAGCGTGAATATTAAAAATAAAAAATTAAAAATCCCTTACCACCTTGATGAGTAAAGACCTCTGAATACGTATTTCGGGGACTAAGTTGCTATCCTCAGCAGAAATTTACACAGGGAACTAATGTCAATGTAATAATGTATTCTATTATTTTATAGGGCATAAATATCTGTTTATATCGCGTATACTTGTGTCGTAGATGCTTGAGACACGGATAAATCTAATTCTTCCGCCAATGTTCTTTCTAATTCCCTCTGCGTGGGATAGGAAAGTATTTTTTTCTGTAGCTACAGCTGAAGATTACCTAAACATGTTAAGTTTATTTAAGATGTTTAGGTAATCTTCAGCCAATGATTTAAAACCAATGTCTGAAACTTTTGCGTATATTGTTGTGCCTATTGTTTTTTTATACTATTTTTAACAATATATCCCATTGACCCACATATACTCTCAAACAATCTGCCATACTATTCCATCCAACGTCACTCGGAAGCAGTAATGTTTTTTTCCCGTCAGCTTGTATTTTGCTCTAGATAGGTGATTATTTATGAAATACTTAATAATTCGTGAAACATGTTCTTGGACATTTTGTATTTCTAAATCTTTGCAGAGTACGAGGTTCTACTGCAGTGATTTACTGTAGTAAATTTACCGATTTTTTCATTTACCGGTAATTCGGCAAATGAAAATGAAAATACCGACATAGCGGTAAATTTCTTTTTGAGAAATCAAATTTAGGTGATAAAAAATATAAGTCATTTTGATTTCCATTTCGCATTTATTATTTCAAAGATATAGAATATAAAAGTATTATTCTAAAAAAACTATAATAAAACTTTTGGAAACAGAAATAAAATAATACAGAAAATTAAAAATACAACAGAAATAATGTATAGTACCTACTAGGTAGGTACTACCTAATATCATTTTATTGATTACTATTTTTTTAAATAACTTCTCAAGAAACTTAAATTATTTAAAGTTATCTCCCAATCTTGATCTAATTTTTGTACAAAATAATCTAGATCCCGAGAATACCCTTTCTGATTCAACACTTGTTGGATGAATGGTCATTAAACAATCAAATACTATTTGAATATACTTCTCCCGTAGTATTTTCTTGGCGGAAGTACCCTAATTCTTTTTTTACTTTTTGTGTCCAATCTTTCGTGTTTTTTTTGCTTATCGAACTGATACTTTTTGACATTCTGTTTTTTGTTTGATAAAGTCATACAATTTCTGTTTCATTGATAATTCGGCATTAGATGTAGCTGTAGAAGTATCAATATTTTAATTGCTTATTGATAATTGTTTACTATGTTAGTAGTTCTATTATTAAGGTGTCATAAATTTGTTTTATCTTATATGTTTGTAATTCCTTAAATAGTTATTTATACTGTTTCAAGTGTTTTATTTACATAATATGGATCTTCATCAAGTAAACGCCAAATCAATCCAATTCTATCAATATTTTCGTTATCTGGCTTTGAATTGGAATCCAAATGAGAATTATTTAAGTGACTCTGACTACTATCAACAATAATTGAAAGTATTTCAATAGTGCTTTTGACTATTGTTGCTTTATTGTTTATATTAAAAATGTCATAATTTTCTTGATCCCACAAAACGAAATTAGGGTCCGTCAAATAGTGTAATACGTCTGAATTCAAAGTTCTTCTCTCCTTTATGCTATATATCAATGCTGGCTTATTTTTTTAATTCCTACACGATATTTTTTTCCAATTTTTTGCTTTTTTTGTTGAGCGTTTTTTCATTCCTTCTCTTTCTGACTAACTCGGAGGAATGGGGTCTATACGTTTCTAATCAAAAACATTTGTCAGTTTCTTTTCTATATTCTCTATTCTAGGGCATTACAGCGGCTCTCAATCAATTAAAATTAAACAAAAAACATCTATAAAATTAATAATTGGGTATATTGTTACTTACACTTACCTGCTTTTTTTTCTATTTCCAATGTCCCTTTAGACCTTTAAATATCTATAAACACAATATTTTGTACATAAAAAATTCTGGTACGGATTTTTCATTTACCGAATTACCGGTAATTTTTTGTAATTTACCGGTTAACCGGTATACCGGTAAAAGACGTGTAATGAAATTATAATAAGATTACTAATATACATTATTTCAAAACTATGATATAGTTTTCTAAATCATTGCTTAATTGAATAAGTACTTCTTTTGATATTATAGAAAATAAATCTTTAAATTAATATAAATTTGCTTTGCTCTATGATATGTCTTAAAATTACGGAAGTGCTATTGAAATTTTTCTGTAATAATACAATTTGGAAATCTTACTTGGAACGCAATTTATCATCCCCTAGAAGGAGAAAGTTTCTGTGAGATAATAAATTCAATATCGCAAGGATTATAGGCACATTGACTAAAGTTCACCAAACATAATCAAACTGTGTAACTCCCACTTTCATAAATCAATAAATTTAACGTTTTCCTAAATTGCGTTGCTCCAATAATAGGTATACATACTTTCTCGCTTTCTCTGCAGTATGTACTGGAGACGGTGTTATATATCACTTAAGAAACCAAAATATACCATTATTACGGGGAAAATACAAGTATCCGTTATATAGACATCGACATAATTGGTAGCACGAAATGGTCCCGTATATTATTTCCACTTCGAAAACAATTGAATTATTTAGACGGTATTAATTTTACGACGACGTTTTATTAGCCACCATTGAATGACAACTCAAAGAAAAATGGGTGTGTACATTTACAATTTCCCGTTTGCTGTACTCCAATGAAGATTTTAAACGCTCTTTAGTTTAAATAATGATTAATTTTTAATTATTATTAGAGGTAAATCATCTTAATTTATTCCGTTTAATTTAATGTCCTCCACAAAAAATACATATAAATCCTGGTATTTTCCCATATGTAAAGAAAAAGACCTATTTAATCCACGCAGATTGTCGATTTTATTTTATGGAGTGTAAACAAACAAGCAAAATAAATACAATTTTATTTTCTAACCAGCGGTTCTCAACCGCCGCGTCGCGACACATTGGTGTGCCGCGTATACAGCGTTAGTACACAAGAAAAGTGACATCTCAAAAATTCACCTCTTTTGAGGAAAATAGCATAAAAGATGTTCATAAAAAGATCGACTTTTATCAGGGAAAACAGCATAAAGATATTTCTAAAAATACTCGATAGAGGGACATTGTGTCACTTATATATTTATGAGGCGCACTCAGCATAACGTCACTGTTTTACTTTTGTCTAGCCAGTTGTCGCGTGTATGTCAACGTTTTAAGGAAAAAGGGCATATTTTGAATTCGACGTTTAAAGATAAAGGTTTCAGCAAGATTTCTTTCAAGAAAAACGTTTTTAACTTCACCATATATTAACTTAAATCGAAGGCCGTTAAATCTTTATGTGGTATAAATCTGAAGGAAATAGGTGTTTACGAAAGAGGAAGGTGTGTTCTGCAGTATTTGGAATCCCTAGAAAATAAAGTCATTACAACGGAGAGCAAGAAATTGGACGTGATATTTTATACAGACAACTGCTGGGGCTAGCAAAAAATCATTTTATGTTTGCATTGTATCTTTACGCTGTCCAGAAGTACGAGTATATAAATTCAATAACGCACAAATTTTTAATAAAAATCCACACACAGGGGGACAGTATTCACTCCGTCGTAGAACGTCAAATCAAAGTTGCGCTGATATCGGTACCGATTTTTGTTCCGAAGCAATACACGACCTTAGTCCAAATGGCCAAAACCAAAGGAAAACCTTATGAAGTTCATGAATTATTTATGAGAATTTTTTTAACTTGAAGGATCTTGCATCGACAATCGTAATGATTTTTTCAAAAAACCCCAATAACGAGTCAGTTAAGATGTAGAACTTTAAAATCATTAAAAGGAACAACCAAATAAGCTGTTCTACAAAACATCTTACAGGGAAGAAAAATATCAGACCATTCAAGTAAAATTACCAAGAGCGTCAGGTAAAATCAGAAGTTCAACATACACTGCTAGTGGCACCACCGCCGCGGCGGTGGGAGGAATTGCAATTCTAGCTGGACAAAATTCCAATAATCGACTGCTCTAAAAATACACAAAACAGATGTCAACCCATTGCAGATAAACTATCTCTTAAGAAACACTTAACATTTTTTAAACAAAAACATCGGTATACACATTAGGGCGTATCAAATTACAGCGCTTCGAAACTTTACACAAACTTTTCGGAGTCGTCCTGTAATCGTTACGTACTGCAGACGTTATATAGATAATGGTGAAGCTGTGTGTGATTTTTTTAATTGATCAAGGTAAGTACTTTTCATGTCTTTATCAACTTTTTACTGTTAGTCTGATATTGTTCATAGGCAATACGGGAGAAGTTTTACCTTATTTACTCAATAGTAATTTATTCATGTAGAATAAGGAAAAAGTATTACAAAGTATTAACAAAAAAGATATTTCTTAAGGTACCTTTCACTTCGTGGTATTCACTTAAGGTTATGGCAGGAAGCAGGTATAAAGGTTGACAGAGTTGTACAAGGTGGTGGAACATCAAATAATGGCAATGTATCCAGACGATTTTTTGAAAATTCAGGGAAGGTATCGGAAATTACAGATGTCGATGAACATTTGATTGAATCATTTATTGTTGAAAGGGGTCAAACGCCATTTTCCAGTGTTTGGAGCTATTTTGAGAAATTCAAGAATACAAACGTCGATGCCTTATTTGGAAATAAATACTACGCGCGCGGCCGTGAATAGTGTAGAAAGGAGGTAAAAAGGAGCTAAAGTACAAAATGCCGCTTGCTTCCTTTCAACAATAAACGATTCAATTAATAGATTTAATACAATTCTGTCGGTACTTGCTAGTAATAAAGATATTGATCCAAAAAGATTTGATGAATATGCAATGGATACTGCAAAATTATTTGTGCACATATAGGGTTCGTTTCCAATGCCTGTAAGGGTCTACAAAATTCTTATTCATGGGTCTCAGGCAAGAAGAAACTTACTTTTACCTATTGGTGTTCTGTCGGAAGAAGCTCAAGTATAATGCAATAAAAACTATAAGCGATTTCGAGAGCACCACACCAAGAAAAACTAACGAATTTCGTCATTAAGAAGCCCCCGTCAAGCAAGAGCGAAGAAATTACCCAAAGGAGTATTTGCACTGTTGTTTCCACATAAAATGAAGAGCAGCTCTCTGACGAATCAGAGGAAGATATTGTACATATATATTAATTAATTGGTTGTTTTCGTTGACTTTTTTCTAATGTAGACTTTTCTAAAGCTTTATCCAATATACCATTTTGTAGTTTATGACTTAATTTTTCTTTTTATTATTTCTAATTTTTTTAATTAGACTCCTATCACATTAGCATATGTATACATACATACAATACGGAAATTACTACATTTATTCTAGTTTATTTTATACTTCTATGGTATCAGTTTAAGAAATAAACCTATTTCCGATGTTTACAATACATAGCACTGTAATTTCAAATAACATATTTAACGCAAATAATTTTGTCCAACTAGAATTGCAATTCCTCCCACTGTGCGCCGTAGACTTAAAGAGGCTGTATAGTACCAAACCTGGAATCAGCAAGAAGGAAGAAAAAAACAGCATATTAAGCTTATTTAATCAAAAGGAACAAAATTAAAAAAAACTTTTGTGACTCAATATTACTTATTGCAACTACTCAATTATTTTGAAAATTTGTAGGGCGTAGAAAGTGTGTAACAATTTGCGTTTTGTCGGTTTTTGTTAGTTATTTTCATGTTTGAGAAAATTTTCAAACAAAAAAAACAAAATTACATTCTTACAAAAACCATAATAATCGGTTTTATTTAATTTATTCAATAATTTTATCAATGAATTTCTAAAGAATTATACAAGAAAAGTGTCACAAGTTCAACAAAAGGGTTAATACAGGTGGTTTGTTTTTATTGGTCAAGTTCATAATAATTTTTTTTAATGCCATACTATCATGAAAATAATCAAGAAAAAGTGTAGTATTCTAGAAAATGTTTATTATACAGCTTCAAAATGCACAACAATATTTTAAAATGGTTCTCCGTAGAAATGGGGATTCTTGAGGTGTCACTTTTTCTGTGCACCGAGGACATGTCAGGTGTGTCGCGAGATTTTTAGTGCCTACTGATCTTCCGCAGATAAGATATCATTCTAGATTCTAGAAATTTATCGCCAAATCGTTTCTTGGAGAAGCCCAATTTTCAAGAAATCGCCCATCATTATACGTGATTATACGCATTTAAGCATGTATCATATAATAATAATTATATGTTTTTTACGTTCATCAACGATCCCTCATTTTGTGAATAATCTTCCCATTTTTTGCGGCGTGTGATGTCCTTATCGGCATTGTCGGCTGCGTCAGTAAAATATGTCGGTGGATACTCAAAGTGGATTTCTAGAAATTCTGGATCATTCCTCTTTCAGTCGTTGTATTTTTTGGTCGTCGCATGTCTTGTTTCGCTGCTCGGTACAATTTTATACTTGTTCCAGTAGTTTCGCATGTTTACTAATTGCTAGTGCGATCTTTTCATCATGCATAGATTTGTAATAAGGAAAAAGGAAGCCTTAGACGTCGCTCTTGAACATCTAAGAGCGGTGGAGATAAATATACTAATATTCGAAAAAGAACAAAAATTGGGCTGTATTCGTCGTCTACTAACCATAAAAACGTAAAACTAGGTTCAAGCAAGGTCCAACATAATCCTCACTATAACGGAGAATATATAAATTTTGGATTTAGGTGGACAGGCGAGGGGGGCAAACCTAGGAAATGTTTGGTGTGCGACATGGTGTGTTGTCAAATGAGACTATGGTACCTAACAAGCTGAACAGGTATTTGGAACGAAACTACCAGAATAAAAACCACGAGAATATTTTCAACGTCTTTAATTATTATTCAAGTATTCAAGCATCTCCCGTCATGGTGGAAAAACGAATGACGCTCTCAGATAAAGCCCTTTTAGCATCGTTCAAAATATCTGAAATGATTGCCAAGAAACAGAAACCCCATAACATCGGCGAAGACCTTATTTTATCGGTATATAAAGAAATTGTTGCCATTATGTTGGGACCGGTAGCAGTTGAAAAGATTTCAAAAATACCTCTGTCCATACCATACATTCTCTATACCATACAATCTCTATACCATACATCCTCCATACCATAAACGTTTCTTTTATTTACAAGCATTCATCTCCATCAACTATTCGACTACACTTGCAACGGCTTACGAGATTAAAATCTTTCATAATTTATTTCCATATATCACTTCAACAAAGCAGCCATGAATACCAATTTCGCGTTCATCATAGTATTTATAACGCAGAACTGACTGCATCTGCGAACTTTGGCAGCGATAATCGTGAATTTAGGTTCAAGAAAAAATAAAGAAATATCAAGTTACAGTGCAAACTGAAACATAATTCTTATTGTTTGGACCTCTACATGTACACGTGGGCGAAAGTGCCCAAATATCTAGTATATGTTTCAATTTGTATCAGTTTTTTTTATTACGACATAAAATCCCAAGAAGATATTTTTGAACGATCCAAGAATCATGCTTACTCCTGCAACATCGTCTTACTATAAATAATCTCAAGAATACACAGTGATCGCAAAATAGTTGCACCAAATATGCTATTTCTAAAATCTAAGAAAGCTCTATGATTCTAAGAATGCATATTTCTTGGATGAAATCTTTTTATCGAAAACTGCATGGTTTGATGATAATAAAATAATAACAAAGAACTTTAAAGTTTCGACCCTCTAGATAAGAGTTTAAAAAAAAAACATTTTTGAAGCTTATTTACACTGTGACCATATGGCCGCACTAGGTTATTTGAACGTGTAAAAAAAACAATCTATACAGAGGCCTATACTGCATTTTTCGCGTTGTTTCGCCCAACAGAAGAACATCCTCCACCAGCACATCTTCTGCGGTCTTTGTTAGTTTCTGTGCCTAACAAAAGCAATGAGATTTACACCGTCATCTAATATAATAAGATAAATAATAAGAAATACCATTTAGCCATGAGCTATGTCCACCAGTTGTTGATCTGTCCGCGCTTGTTGGTGGGTTTTTATATTTATTCAGTAGTTTCGGCGCACTAAGGGCATGTCACTAACATATCACTAACATACTCCCAATTTGCTCTACACTTAGTTGAAAGCACTGGCATTTCCACAAAAGCTCAATTATTATCTTTTGTGAGATTTGTTTGCGGATCAGAAATTATTGAGCAATACCTATTTTGTCGAGAATTGAAAACAACAACCACAGGAGCTGATCTATTTGCTGCTGTTGACTGTTTCTTTCAAGATAACGGACTGTGGGTGGATTGCATTGCTATATGCACTGATGGCGCTTCTGCTGCAACGACAGGAAATATAAAGGGGTTTATAACTTTTGTGCGGAATAAAAATCCATGTAAAAATTTGTCCCGTAAAATCGCGAGTATTTGAGAAACTCTACAAAGAAACTGGTAGTTACTATTCCACAACAAAATCCGTTGGCTTTCCAAAGGAAAAATACTTAAAGACGAACTATTGAAAATTGTGAATGCCTTAAAAACCCCGTTTGGTGAGCTGAGCTGGCGTACCTTTTCGGTATTTTCGACAAAGTTATTGCTTCGAATTCAAGTATGCAGGGACGGCATGAAACGATCATATCAACAAGTGATAAAATCAGCGCATTTTCGAAAAACTCTCCCTTTGGATCTCGGCCATAGGAGAGAACGATCTAACTGTTTCTCCAGCTACGGCTACCGCATCAAGTGAGTTGAATACAGGGGAAAAAAGATCAAATAAAGTAACACATAATAAGGCACCTACCTGACTTGGAAGTAGGGATATACATTCCCTCCATCTCGATTACTGGCTCGGAGCGGTTGATTGCACCTGTTGAGGAAAACGTACCCGAAGCAGAATTAAGGTTCTCAGAAAAAGAGCAACTTATCGAAATATCATCGGATACATCAGTCCTGAGATCGAAATTTAAAGAAAATGCTCTCGATCTTTTTTGGAGTTCAATCAAAAGTGAATATCCGGATATCGCGAATAAAACAATATCTCTTTCACTACCCTTCTAAACGTCCTACTTGTGCAAGTCTGGATTCTCTATATTGAAGAATACAAAATGTGACTACAGGTCTCGCTTCCTTGCTGTGGACGGCGAGATGAGAGTACATTAGCTTTAAGTTTTATGTCTTTTTATATTTCTGATGTTAATGGTTATTTTTGATGTCCCTGCTTAAATTTCCTTTATGTTTATACTATTTAAAAGTCTTACGTAATAAATTTTCAAATGTATACCTCATAGTGGTTCCATAATAAACAAAAGTATTGCATATACTTTATGTGTTTGTTTTTTTGCATCTAAGTAAACGTACTTTGGTGTGTCCCAAAGGAAAAATGGTTGAGAACCGCTGTTCTAGGCAACACGTCTGTAAAAACATATCCCTGTATATATCCAATTTATCCGTTTTAGCAATAGCAACCCGTATGGTTATATCTACCTCTGAAGGAATTTGTACCTGAAGGCTGGTGGTTGGTACACAGATAACTACTACATCCCTTCACAATGTAGTGTAATACCATTATTTATTTATATTAAGATTTGCAGGTATATCTTGGTGAATTGAATTTCAAAATCCGTCGCTAAGCCGTCAGTACCTACCTGCAAAAGATATCTAACTAAAAATAGAACTAAGAAAGTAAGAGGAACCACTGCGATTATTAGTGTTAATATAATTGAACAAGAAAAAGAACGCTTTGCTTCGTTCGATGATGAATTTCATATTGTACTTTCAATATTCTGCAGGATTCTGACAATTAAAATTCAGCAATTTTATGCAATGAGATAATATGTAGTAACAAAGTAATAATGCAAGTTTCCTACTGCTTACTCCCAAATATTGATTCTTTTTCTGTATATGTACCTATATGATTAAATGTCAAATCTGCATAAAATCTAGCTATCTAAAATACTGTATAGCTATATCTAATAGATGATAACGACCACTCAATTATAAAGTAATAGGAAACAATGGCTTGAAATATTAAAAGTTAAACCAAAGGCCCTTACTACTATAAGCGTTCTCGAGTTCTTGCAACATGCTGTCTAACCTACAAAATGGATATACAAAGGACAATACGTGCATTATACACTAAATAAAATTATCAATCGGCGAGAAAGTTGCGGAGTTCTTTCTAGCACTCTCAATAGTCTTCGACATCCCAAAACCATAATATTCTATTGAGAAAATTATATGATTTAGGATTCAAGCGTATAACGTACAAGTTATTGATCTCCTACTTAGCGAATAGAATTCAATGTATACAAATAAAGCCAAAAAACAAAATGTTACGATCGAAGTAGTTGAGGGCGAAGAGCAGAATATTCCAAGGGTCCATATTGAGACCACTTAATTTTCTACTATACACGACCTTCCAGAAGTAACAAACCACTTTGTTAATATGTTTGATGACGACACATCTCTAATTATCGCAAAACAAAATGATAGTGACACAAAAAAAAGAACGAGATTTACATTCTACAAAATAAAAGACTATTTCAAGGGCATAACTTAAAATCGAATATACAGAAAACAAAATTGAAAAAATGTTCACTGACCTAGGATAATGGCTTATATATCTATTACGGAAATACACAAATGACAACATTGTCGGAGTAGAATTAGACTGTGCGCTCTACATTGGAAGAAACATACAAACATACTCACTAAAAAGTTATCCGGATTCGTTTTTGCATTGAGAGTCGTCCCATCGGAAGTTCGGAAGGAAGCTGCTTATACTTACACGGTATACGAAATACGGCATTCTCGAGGTGTGCCGGTCCGATGGGAGTCGGTACAAAAGGACTAAAACATACTTGAAGTCCACAGTCGCGAGTCGCTGCGTAATATTAAAACAAAAAAAAACCGTTATCCATCTTTGCATTCCAAGCTTGTTTATATTATTGACTGTAGACCGCCAAGTCAGATCGCATTTGTAAACTGACAATTGGATTTATATTGGGAATATGTATATTAACAAGTAGGTATGTATATGTATGTGTTTAAACAATATTTTTATACACTTCACAACGTAAACATCGACACAGATGTATAAATAAGCATCGTTTTTTGAAAGATACCGATGATGCCGCTGCAGCAACACTTCAGGGAGTCAAAATGTACGGTACCGATAATGAACTAATCCATAAAAGGAACTACATTTCCTATCTCCAGTTCAAGCGTCTAACTAGGCGTTTGATCTTATGTTGTACATAGATACACACATACGAGGTGTGTAAATTAAGTAATGAGACTGACAACGTAGCGTTTGATATGGCAACACGGGAAGCACGGGACATGGAGAGGCGACAAGTGGACATTGTAATACGCGTTCAGTGCAAGTTTGAACTCGATCTAGTCATTTGGTTGTTCGTTGTCGTTTTTTCTGTGAACCCGGTTTTCGCAGTGCGTTTTACAAATGAAAGACATTAATTTCGAACAACGGTGTGCTATAGGGTTTTGCTTCAGACTTGGGCAAAGTGCAACAGAAACCTTAGCAAAATTTCAGCAGGCCTACGGAGATAGTGTTTTGTCAAGAGCCCAGGTTTTTCGGTAGTTTAAGGCATTTTTCAGAAGGAAGAGAGTCGATGGGAGATGAGCCACGCAGCGGAAGGCGTTCAAATGCAAGAACCGATTGCAATGTCGACAAAATCCGCGATCTCGTGCGTTCAGATCGTCGGTTGACGGTCAGAATGATCGGGGACCAGTTGAATTTGTCTCACACCACTGCTCATCAAGTTTTGACCAATGAATTGGGAATGAGAAAGATCTGCGCGAAAATGGTCCCAAAGAACCTTTCGCAAAAGGACTTCAGGACTTTCTTGACTTTTTGGAATCGCTTGAAAATAATGAAAATTTTTTTGGAACGTGTCATTACAGGTGATGAGAGTTGGGTGTTCGAATATGACCCGAAAACAAAACGCCAGAGCATGGAATGACACATTTTAAGCTCTCCAAAGCCAAAAAATCAAGAATGAGCAAATCAAAGATCAAGAGCGTGCTGATTTGCTTCTTTGATAGCCAGGGAATCGTTCACAAGAGTTCGTGCCTCAAGGTCAGAGAGTTAATCAACATTTTTACCGAGAGGTTCTCGAAAGACTCCGAAAAGGGGTCATGCGTATGAGACCAAACATCAAAAACGATTGGATCCTGCATCATGACAATGCGCCTTGTCACAGAGCAATTTCCATAAACGGTAGTCTGACCAGTAAAAATATTTCTGTGGCTCCTCAGCCACCTTATTCACCTGACTTGAGTCCTTGTGACTTTTTCCTCTTCCCA
>JARFOC010000189.1:2604-32621 GCA_031763485.1 Osmoderma eremita | reverse complement strand
TCTAAGTCTAAGGTTGCTGAAAGGACTTTATTTTGTTATAATTCTTGACCGGCAATATAATTTGCATTTTATTGTATCATATTAATTATTATTTTTTATATCATGTCACATCACCCTGCCTTCTTGATTATTTTATAAAATATTATTATTGTTTTAAGTTTTTTTTGTTTCGTACATATGTATACCTTTTGTTGTTCATATAGTTTAAGTAATTTGTTACTCTCTTTTGCTATTCGTTAAGTGTTCAGGTGTATTACATGGTGGGACTGATATAACAAATCAACCTGCACACTGTCAGGTGGCTACTGTTACCTTATATAGGCACCTAGGAAGATAACAGGACATACAGTTTTTTTCTGGACCCACATATACATTACTCGATTTCTATCTAAAAAAAGGTATATAATAAGTATATCTGTAATATCTGTAGATATCTTATAATTTTAACTAGTTCTTTTGTACGTAAGTAAGTTATATTCCAGTAAATTGTACACATTTGCATGAAATACACCACAATTAGTGAAGTAATAAATATTTTATTTATATATGGTTTGTTTCCTTGCCATAATATGCAGTAACAACCTACAATACAATAATTGTGGTTCTCTTAATTGTTTACTTATTTTTGGGCAAATTAAAGGATTACCACTATTAAGCAGATAATTCCGTTATAATAAGGGCATTTTCAAATACATTTAGTAGACACATAGTATGCGTTAAGAAGTATAACCACTTCTTGTTCATTACAAATAACACTTGTTAATTATTAGGTAGGTACTTAATGATGTTATTTTAAATGTAAAATTAAAAGCAAATATAAATGAAATAAAACCCTCTATAATTATGAATATTACATGTTTACACAAGCAATTTGAGTTTTATTTAAAAGCAGCAGTTGTTGTTCATTTTATTGTTTATTAATCTCAAGGAAAATTAAAGAATTACCAGCATTATCTAGGTAAATATTTATAATCACATTCACAAGTCGCATGTAATATGCATTAATTTATCAAAACAATAATCTTGTATATTTCTCAGTAAATTTCACTAATATTGCACTTGTAAACTATTATACCAATGTTTGGGCATTTAAATTCAATTTCAGCTATTCCTTTTCATTTTTTTCAATATTGTGTCAATCCGATCCTGCATATAACCCCTGAGTCCCTCGTGCGCAGCTCGATGCGCGAGTTGCAGTTTTATTTCAAAAGATCAAAGGTGCCGACACGAAGTGAAACTACTGGTAAGGTATATACTGTGCTTACGGTATACGGGCGGGCGGGTGGACGGACGGCAATCTATAAATCAGGGCTTCATTCTTTGCAATCACGGTTGGTGTAACTGAATCAAAATGAATGTTACAGAAACTGCGTACGTCATAAATAAATCTGACGTAACTACAAACATTCCTGATTTTATCGATATAAATCGATGCTCAACGTAATCACAAATGATAATAAATAAGACGAATTATCATATTCAATTTTAAAAGGAGCTTACCTTGTCAATTGCATTAAATCTTAAAACCGGCTTCTTTCAAGAACTTGAATTTTCCACAATTTTGGGAGTAAAAGTGCGTTCAAATATGTGTAAAACATGGAAAAGGTACAATATTCTTAATTTAATAAGGCACTATTAAACACCTAAATCTTATATTTGTAAACACGATACGCAGGAGAATTTGCACCAACCGCCATGTTGCGAAAACTACCACGAATTGACAGTGGGAAAATTATCGTAATGTAATTAGAAGAATTATAAACAATTCTATTCTATTCTTACCTTGAGTCTTCCGTTAGGTCGCGTCGAATAATCTTAGTTGGAAGCTGTAACAATATCAAAATATTTTATCATAATTTTGATATGAAAATACGACTTTCAAATATGAATCCCCCGAACGAAAACGATCAAGCCCATGCGAAACCGAACATACTTTTGAGGCGGTTACTTGAAATAGAAAAATGAAATTGTCGTCATGTTATAATATAAGATATAATTACCAACAAAGATTATGGAACAAATACTTACGTGAAAATCATGCGATGTGTTTCCAAATCTCCATATCCTCCTCTGTGTGTATATTTACACATAGCGGATAAAAAACAAAACCCTAACGAAATTATGAATACTAACACGAGGACGGATTATTTTTCAAATTCACAACGCGAATCGCGGCAATTTCGCACTACAAACACATATTTTCATAATTGAAAACGCAATCCGAAGCGAACAACTAAATTACCCAGCGGTTTAAATTCAACTACTTTATGCGTATACGTATGGGCAACATACGCACTACGAAAGTACCAAAAAAAAACGTTGTGAATAACATAACGCAAATCAATTATCGAAACCCTACATTAAGGGCAAATACATATAAAAAAGATAAAAGCCTGCGTTCCAAAGACACAACGTTTAGTCAACTGTTGAGTGTTTTTCTCTGAACGCTAGCGCTGTATACATGTTTACTAAGCGGACGCCATTTTTTTCAGCAGATATGAAACTTGCTTTATTTACATTTGAAATACAGCGGAAAACATAACCTATACCCATATATTTGTATGAATAGGAATTACATTATATAATGTAACTGAGACGAATGAAACATCTTAATATGTTCATAAAATTGATCATTTGAATTTTCTAAGGTATAATCGTCCTCTATAAAAAAAATATTTCATTCTCCATGGCAAATTTTGGCTATAACCTCAAAGTGTTTATTACACTTAAATTCCCGTCTGTCACCACAATCACAACAAATCCTAAAATCAGTGTTCGGAAACACAAAACATGTTGACTAAACGCGTTGTAAACGTTAGGGCAACGGTTTGTGTATTTCGAACGCAGCCAATTATAAGTTGGCAACGAATTAAATATTCCTAATATTTGTCTAGAAAACTAAAAACCTAACCTATCAAATTTTATCTGTCAATATATGTACATGTAAATCTGCACAGGAATCCTATTTTTGAGTATTACCATGCTGCTAACTAAACGTGGGTTTCATTATTTTGTAGATGCATTGTACTATATACTGAATCGTGTGTGCCGATAGGCGCCGGCGAAACTATTCTCATTTGTAATTAATTATTAAGTCTCCGTTCAAGAACCTCTTTTAAGTGTAGGCATGCTAACACTATCGTTAAAGTTCTTTGTTACTTGTTTTGTTTTAATTTCCTTGAGAGATAAATGGAATTGATGTGGGACTTAAGATGTGTATTACTTTCAAATCAAAGTCTTGCCACCTTAATGGGTGAATAAGGCTAGATACATATTTCGGAAACTAAGTTGCTATCCTCAGTAGAATCCACAGCAGAATATTACCTGCAGATTTGATTTTATAGCTCGGTTCCAACACGCAGTTTGCTGACGGTTCGTGATCATGTGAACCAATCAGAAAACATATTTCAGTTCGCAAGGACTCCGACTTGTGCGATTGTTTTACATCACGAACTGTCAGCAAACTGCCTGTTGGAACAGAGCTTATGTATCGTAAAATGTGGCGATAGCAACCCCTGATTATTACTCCTAAAGCCCAAATGATCTAATATCATTAAGTTATAGAACGTTTAATTTTAATTTTTAAATATATTTTGGATTTTTATGAATTGCAAAAAATAATACAAGTATTAATATAAAATCATATGATAAAAAAAATAATTTGTCTACAAATAAATTGAAACATCTCTATAAAATACATATAACTAAAAAAATTTCAATAACCAAAATACGTATGTAATGAAAAATTAATGTTAACATCTCTTTTTTAGCATCATTGGTTTACAATGTATAACTTTCCCAACTGTCCTTAACTTTCCTTTATTATTACCAGAATTATCCACAGTATCATCTGTAAATTGTACTTTTTTACCTGTATTATTAACAGTTGTAACTACTCGAGAAGCTTTTGTATTCTCTTTATTATCCCCATCAATTTCTTCAGAAATAATTATTGGATCAACTTCCTTCGACAGAGACTTTTTTATTTGCCTAGAACAATCGACATTACTATATGGATCTTCAGTTGTAAAGGTATTTGAATATCCAGATAATTTTTCGACAACATCCTTCAATTTCGGCCTGGCTAATATTGAAGATTTTCTACATTTCACACACATACTGCACCGGTTCGGCTCTATCTGTGCATTTTCGATTTCGGGCATCTTTTTTAGTTTTAAATCTTCGATTTGGGCTTGCATAATCCCAACCTCAGATTCTAATTTGGTAGCTTTCGCTCTCCAGTGGCGCATTTCAACGTTCAAGTCCCTCAGCTGACGCGACAACACCGTCCTGGATAGAGAGAAACTGTCGACATCCTTACGAAGCTTTTCGATCTCCCTATTCTTTGCCTCTAACATGTTCTCCATGAATTCAATCTCTCCCGCGTCTAAATTCTTGGCGGTTATCCTTTGTCGGTTTGATGTCTCCACCCGGTATACCTCGAGTTGCGATTCAAGGAATTTAATATGGGCTCTAAATAGGAATAACGTAAATATAAAGTAGTCACAAACATATACAGTATAATCCGCTTATAAGGGACTCAACAAAGGTAGATAAAATAAGAAATAAAGAAATCAGAAGGCGTTTAAAGATAAAAAGTATATTGAACAAAATCGAGACACAACAATTGAGATGATTCAATGACCTATCTAGAATGGGGGAAGAGAGACATTCAAAAAGTAAAGTACAAGACAAACGGGCCAGGGGTAGACCCAGAGTAACGTGGAATAAAGGTATAAGGAAAATCTTAGCAAACAGGGGCATTTCATGGACTCAAGCAAAGACAATGGCAACAAACAGAACGCAATTGAGAAAAATAATTACCTCTACACCTAGGGTAGAAGAGAAGATCTCCCCTTCCTATATAATGGACACCCAGATATAATGGACGTTTATAGGAGGTGCCCTGGAGTCCGTTATAAGCAGATTATCTGTATATATATAATTAGAATATTATTAAACAAGACATACGATAGTGAAGAATTACGTAATTTAGTCTTGTTATTATATAGCCTATTATTTTTACAATTTCAGATATATTGCCAAAAAACTTTTTCTTTCTTTTCGCCTTTCTGCCTCGACTCAATCTTTATTTATGGTTTTGCAGTGACAAATGAAAGCATTGATATTTAACTCACCGATAGGCCTCTTCTACGTTATCGTCTTCATCTCTCTTATCTTCAGCTTCGGTCTCCCATCGTTCACACAACATTGCATTCTTAGAATTCAATGTCTGAATTTGAGATAGTAATTTACCCCGTTCTTGTTTCATTTCGATACATTGCGACTTCATCATGGCCATTCTGTCTTGCAACTCCAACCTCCTACAAATAAAACAAGAAGCAAAGATTTATAATCAAAATTTACACAAAATAAAACTAATCAAATCAATTACTTATCATCGACTTCGGCAAATAACGAATTGCCTTGGCTACCGTCTTGAAGCGGTTTACTTTTAGCAGTATCAAGTTCAGTCTTCAACACAACGAGTTCTTCTTGCAGATTTTCAATTAAAATCTTTGCCTCATTTAATTCCTCTTTCTTATAATTATAGTTTTCGTTCAACATATTCAATTGTTCTTGCAGATCCTACCACAACAAATTGATTTTCAACATCAATAAAGAACAATAAAATAAAGGCTTACACTATTCTGTTTATGATGAACTAGCTGCTGTTTTTCGTAAAAATCAACTTTTTCATTCAACACCTTCATCTCCTCCATCAACTCATTTATCCTACCTTTTAAATCTGCATTTTTTGAATCTAATTCTTCGATACCACTCTTATTATCATTTACAGAATTACAAATAGCAGAAACCAGTTTTAATTCCTCTTGCAAGTTAATAATTTCCTCCTGCTTCTTGAAGACATCGAGTTCTAAAATCTCCATCTCTTCTGCATAAACAGTATGAATATCATTCTTTTCATCTTCCAAATGCTGTATTTTCAACTTTAACTTTTCACATTCGTTTCTCTCGCCGGACTGCAAAGCTTCTATTTCACTTAAATACTCTCCTTCTAAAGTTTTGAGTCTGGTTAATTCCCTTTTATAATCGTAGATTGTTTGTGATTTTTCTTCCGAGTGCAACTGGAGTCGTGTGTACGCTTTTGATAAAGAATAATATTTCGATTGCAAGTCTTCTTTGGATAGATCGTCCATTGAAATGTTGGATAGCTCTATTTCCGCAGTCATTTCCATGATCAAATCATATGTCTTATTTTAAATAATGTTTAACTTTTGAGTGCTTTTGACGACACGTTTAAATAACAACAAAAAGTTTTGAGTCTCCAACAGTCAAATTTTGAATTTGTGGCGCAAATCATAATGTTCTCTATATACAAGCTTTAAAGTACATACAGACGCTTGGGTAATTATTTTTAGTAATATTATGGAAGGGTTATCCTTCGTAAAGTTAATTTAAATTGAATTACGTATCTGTATTCTTAATCTCGTATTTATCATTTTAATTTTTAATATGAAATGAAGATTCTGTTGGCTCATTCGAACCATTATGAATTTTGAACAAATTTCTTTTTTAGTATTATTGATAGAGCAGGAATCTTCAGGATAAATTTGAATTTGCGAGGTAACTTAAGATTTTTTTATATGGAAACCAATGTTTATGCTATTACCACAGAATATCTTACACCGGAAAAAAAAACAATGTTAGAGAAAAAATTATTTATTTAACAATTTATAACTTACATAAAAATAGTCTTACACTTTTCACCTAATAATTTGAATATTATTACATTTTCTTTTGTATATCACAAGACAACACAAAATTTATAAATAAAGACAAAAACATTATTTTATTTATTGACATAAAAATACTGTTGGCTCTTCAAAGGAATAAAAGGAGACTGATGTTCTCTAGGGGCGCAATGATTTGAACATGTTTCGGAGTAAAAATAAAATTTAAAAAGTAGCACAAAAATGTTTTAGCAGCGTCAGTAGAAACTAAATCTTTTTGAAAAAATTTGTGATAGAGGGTTGTGCCTTTGTCGTCCTAGAAGCATTCTTGCCTTTACCATTTTTAGTTGACGTTTCTTTTTTAGAAGCTGGGAGTGATTTGTCTCTAATTTCTTTTGTCGGGTTTTCCTTCAATTTTTCTGGGAGTATATTTAAAGGTTTTTGTTCCTTAAACTCTTCATCTTCATCATCAGATGCCATAATATATTTTTGCACCGTATCTGAAATGATTAAAAATTATAATAGATAAGTTGGTAAAAGAAAAAGAAAGGCGAATTACTCATATAGCCATCTTCATCCATAAATTCTTCCGTAATTTGCTTCATTCTCCTGGCTTTCGTTGGCAGAGCAGCATCAGTTACACTTGAATTATCATCGGAAAGATAAACATCTGGATTCACTTCTATCTCGCTTTCACTACTTGCAAAAACTGAAATAATATTAATAATAATCTTTATTTCACCTAGGCTATACAAACGTACAAAATAATCAAAAGACGTGATTGCGAAAGTATATGGTACAACTTATTCTTAGAGACCACAAAATTTATACTGTTATTATCCAGAACAATTTTTTTTTACATTATATCTAGATATATTACGAAAGACTGGGTTTTGTCCGGGTTTGTTTGTAAAATATTGAGTGAAAACCAGCGACTAAAATTTGAGTAAGCCTCATTTAGTTTTTGAATAAGATCATTAAAACTAGGGCTTCTGAATACAAGTGTAACATCATTTGCATAAAGGTAAAATTACTGCTGTTACTTATAAACAATGGAAGATCATTGATATAAATTAGAAACATGGTAAGGCCGAGAATTGATCCTTGAGGGACTCCTCTTGAGACAACAACGGATTTAGAACGATAACAGTTAATAGTAACTTTTTTTCTGTTTGACAGGTAACTCTCCAACCATGTTAAGGAAACTCGCCTAAGGCTATATAATTCCATCTCGGACTTACGCTATCTAAAGCCTCAGATAGATCTATCATTAAGGCTAACGCGAGATGGCCAGCATCAATATCAAGTGGAATCCGAGCAGACAAAAACCCGTGCTGGCAAATTGAGAACAAATTATGTTTATTAAAAAAGTTCAAAAGTTCATAATCGATTCGTAAATTTTAGAAAATGTCGGAGGTATACAAATAGGCCGATAGTTGTCTAGATTATTAATATTTCCTTTTTTGTGCACAGGAGTAACGTGAGCAAGTATTAGTGCGGTGGGGAACTTTCCCTTATTGAATGAAAAGTTGAGCAAATATGATAGCAGTGTTACAATATGTTTGACTAAGAAACTAGAAATATAGTCATGTTCAGAAGTGTGAAGTACAGTAGATTATTTTTAAGTTGAGTTACTTCAGGTGTAATCTATTCATTGTGAACATTTGATCCTAAATTAAGTAAAAGTAAAACTGACAAAAGACATTACATAATCAGCAAGGAAAAACTTACTATCACTATCGGAATGATCTGCCTCGACAATTCGTTTCCTCTTTTTAGAAGTCTGTTTGCTTTTACTCTGCGATTTACGTTTTTTACCCTTGTTTGCCTTTTCCTTGATAGATTCTTTCTTTTCTGATGCATTTTTATTTGTATTAATCACAATTTCATCTTTTTCATTCAGTTGGTTGTCTACTTCTTTATTAACATCAGCTACACTTTCTTCTTGTGTTTTCTCATTTTCATCACTAAGATTTTCGTCTGCACCAATAATTTCTTCTGCAACTGAATGATTACCATTTTCCTTGGGTTTGGTGAACGATTTTGATATAAAATTGGCCATCATATTCTTTTGCTGTGTCTAAAATGATTTGAAATGAGCAAACATTTAAACTGAAAATTATAAACCACATACCTTAGCATTAATAATTGGTTTGGAGATAAAATTTGCACTATTCCCTTTCGTGCAAAAGCTCTCGATACCATTTTTCTTTGGCTGTAAAAACAATATAATAAACAGGAAAGCAACCTCTGTAAACCACATTTACCTTGCTCGCACTTGGCTTTGTACCCAAAGTTTTAATTTGCTTGGATTCAGTCTTACCATCCTCTTGTTTTATTTCATTAATTACTAATTTTACCTTTAATTTTCGTATCACAGCATTTTTACTTACTATACACCCCAACCTATAATGTTTTATAATAATATTTGTTAGAAACACTTACAAGACAACCTACAATGGTTCATTTCGAATCTTATGTTCGGCAAAAGGTTCTGCATTCGCGAGAGTGACCCAATCCACACTACCTTTCCTGTGCACACTATAGACATGTTGTGATATAATGCTTTTGAGAGAATCCCTCTTTTTTTCCAATTCTTCTTGATTCCATATAGATATCATGTAACCATTATTACCATTAGTGCCTACCATCATATACATCCAAGATAAATCATTTTGCTCTGGTACATCAGCGTTTGCTACGTACTTGTCGAGTAAATTTTGGGCATCTTGCACTTTAATTTTTAGTTTCTTGCTTAATATCGAACATGTTACCTGCACACATCATTATACATAACGTTCGTTTTAGATAAAATAGTTGCAGTCACTTACAATTTCGTTGTCATCGTAGATTATTTCTGTAATTTTCTGTAAATAATCGTCCTCGTCCATCCTGTTTCAATAAAATTAATATTTTACAAACATGTAACTTGCAAGAATTTACGTGTTGAAAGCGATAGTTGGCGGTAGTTTTGACTTTTGGGTTTTGACATACCTCATTCATCAAAATAGTGTATGTAGTTTGTGCTAATTGAAATCCCACCGTGTGAATACTGAAATATAGGAATAATTAAATATGTTTTTATTACAGGATAGAATTTAAGGCAGATAAAATACAATAACCCATTGATTTTTTTTATTACTATTATCTGTTTCCGAACAGTATAAAAATAGAAATTGGATTAGTTGACATGGGTATTAGGCAATTCATATAGATTTAACAACCATAACTTCTAATGTCACATTTGACATGTATTTATTAATTTATATATATTTATCTATCTTATCGTAAACTATTTAGTTACACGGTTGAAATTCCTGCCTAGATATCATCTCGAAAAATATGACAATGGGCGAAGAAACGCCAGTGTCTTCGTTAATTTTGCCAGTTTTAGTACGTCCGATTTTATCACAGGTATTTGCAAAAAGAAAATAGAGGACTGTGTCGATGTAACGTTAAATCTGATCTATTTCACTTACAGCTGGAACGGCGAGATGTTACGGCGACGCAGACCCTGCGCGCGGCATTTACGAAGGCCGAGACTGCTCACCCCGGAGTGACATATGATTTCGTGTTGGGCATTTTGGAGAAGGGAGAATTGAACGTGAACATGAACGAGAGCATTCTAAGATTGCAAGGTTCCTTAACAGAGACAGACGGTAGTATTACAATGTTAGTCGATGGTATAAAATGTATTTTATCGTTGCAGTTATCGAGCACCGCTTAACTAGATCGGAAGACGCGTTCCAAGAATTGAATCGCAAGTCGGCTACATTGAAAAAGATCTTAAGTAGGATTCCAGATGAAATAACTGATAGGAAAACATTTCTAGAGATAATTAAGTAAGTTTAAAACATGAATATCAAAAGTTTTATTAGTAGAAATGTTAATTGCATGTTGCAGAGAAATTGCAAGTGCCATAAAGAAATTATTAGATGCTGTTAATGAAATTAATGCCTACATTCCTGGTCCCCAAGGTAAACGTGCTTTGGAGGGACGGAAGAGGGAGTTTGTCAGATATTCTAAATTATTTAGTAACACTTTGAAGGATTATTTCAAGGACGGACAGTAAGTAGTCAAAAAATTATTTTCTTGTTATGATGTTTAACTCATCAAACTCTCCCTAATTTGAACAAATTGGAATACTACTTGAGAATTCGATATAGAGAGAGTCAACTGTAATAGACTGTTACAACAATGATAGATTTAAAGATTGGATGTGTATTTTGTATCATATCGTCATTCTCAAAAGTAACTGATAAATTTAATGGTTTTTGTATACATTTAGGTTGTCCAAATGCATATTCAGCGTTTAAATCTTCCGTTGTAGTTGATTACGAATTATTAAGATGTACATTGGTTGCATTCTATTTCTTGTAGGGCAAATTCCGTTTTTGCTAGTGCCCTATGCTTGATCCATCAAACGAATATGATAATATCCACCGTCAAAGTCATGTGTGAATGATTCTAAAGAAAAAAACTTTAAGATATAAAAATAGGAACTGAAGATTTTTCATACTTCATTTGTAAGATATATACGTTGAATTAATATATGCGCTCTCCGCAAAATACACATTAGAAAGAATAATCGACCCATACAATTTTATCTGTACATAGCAATGTTTGATACAATCGCTTGTTATAGTTATAAAACTGCTTTTAATCTAGGAAGTATTGTAATAATATACAGTGGTGGACAAAAATATAGGTGTTTCGAGAATAATGTACAAATTATTTTATACATTGGATAATTCATTAAATATTTGTATTTTATGAGATTTAATACCATAGTATAATAAACCTAAAATAATTCATTGTGTGAAAACTATATATTTTATTAAGTTATGGCAAAAATGAAAGCTAACATAATTTTAACTTGGACATAATAATAGGTGTAAATAAAGAAATAATAAACAAAACGGAAAATTAATATTATTACACAAAACTATAAACTTCTTTAAAATATTTTGTGGCACAGCCATTATTCTTGAGGACCTCTGGGCTTGAGTTCACTAAATGTGCACATTCATATGCCAGAATAGCACACCAGCTTTTCTTGACAGCTTCCCACAATTTTGTTTTGTTTTCAAATTTTTTGCCCGACAATGAATCCTTTACATATTTCCAACGGTTTTCTATAGGGTTTGTACTGGCCAACTTAAAACATTCACATTATTTTCCTCAAACCATTCCTTAACACATCTGGAAGTATGTTTAGGATCATTGTCTTGTTGAAATTGCCAAATTATGGGCACATTATCATCTGCATACAGATACATTACGTTGGTTATGATGTCTCTATAAACCTCCTTGGTTATAGTTTCTTCAATCATGTGTATCAGACTTACACCATGCCAAGAAAAACATGCCCACACCATAATACTGCCTCCTCCACGTTTAACTGTTTTGTTTGTGTATTTCGAATCAAATTCTTTATTCGGTGCTATACTTAAACTTAGATTCACCACCCCAAAATATGTTTCCCCATTATTCTGTACCACATCCAACATGCTTTTTCGAAAACTCAATTTGTTGTCTAATATTTTCCTTGCTTAAGAAAGGAACTTTTCTAGCAGATCTCCCATGCATGTTATTGCTTTGTAATCGTCGTCTAATCGTGCGTCAACTGATATTCATATCAATCTCATTTAAAATATTTACTGATGTTATAAATGGGTCTCGTTTCGCCAGTCTTACTATATAAGCATCTGTTTCTGGGGTAGTTTTTTTAGGCCTGCCTCTATTTTCAGTATATTTTTGCGTTTTTAATGCATTCGTTATCATATTCTCTCCACGTTTTGCGTGTTTGAAACATTTTTGTACGTTTTTCCATCTTTCCGTAATTGTCTTATTATATTTCTCTCATTTTCGGTACAATGTTGTTTTCTGTCCATTTTATCTGTTAGTTCTAATAAGGTAATATTTTATTTCCGCAGAAATAAGATCAACATTGTTATTACCTTATAGATTTTCCGTTACAAAAGATTATTGTTCGTTAATGATACCACTTTTTCTGCGTCCAACTACCACACCTATTTTTATGGCCAGCTACACTGCAACCACAGAAAATATTCTGTCCTGCAACTAATTACTCACATTACTTGGAGAATTCCCTCGAATTCTTGATAACATAATAACGTGCATTGGATGTATTTATGGAAAATACCAATAGATAGATGACTCTTATTAAATAATAATATCATATAATAGCATAATGTACTAAAAAATAGTTCACAGCAATTTTTTTATCCACGACTGTATAACGAATCCTGCTCGGGTGCATCAAAGTGATTTTCGAAGATTTTCCACTGTGATCTGACGTGTGTATTTTGCCGAAAGCTAGAGGTATATGATAATATATTTTTATAGATGCATAATTATATTTTTATGTAGTAATTTTCATTTGATTTTATTTATAAGTTTGTTTCAGTATTTTAAAATGTAATATATCTTTATATATATATAAATTATGGTTTAGTATTGTTGAGTACTGTTTATTTACCTTTTTATTTATTTTATATAGGAGTACAAATGTAAAGAAAGATAGATTATTGTATAAAATATATATTGTAAATTAGTATATACGTATATAATATGACTACGAATAAAAAATATATTAACTTTTGCATCCGTTTTCTCATTTCTGTTTCCCCAAATACAAAATATATCAATTTTCATGTAGGAAAATATTGTAAAATATCTGAATAATTGAAATCCATATTATTTACTATTCAAAAATCAAAGTTTTGGACAACATTTAAAATAGTGATCCAAAACATGGATACTGTTCGTGTGATTAAGTCTCACTACACAATTATCAGTGAAAAATCGAAACAAAAGTCAATTGTTGATTGTTCATCAAATCGGAAAGAATCGTTATTAAATAAACATATTTGTATTTAATGCGACAATTTCGAGTTATTATTATTAAATCGGTAAAAAGCAACTTCGTTGCACTTATTGGTACTCAAACGGATATATAGTGGAGTACGTTGACTCAAATTATTGTGTTCCAACTGCTATAAATTGTGTTTGGTTTTATAATATGTGGGACTTGAGTCCTTACAACTCAAATCCCTTTCTAGACAAACTTTTAAAAGAAAAAAGGGAAACGAAACGACGTTCGTAATGCAAGATTTCTTTATCAAGTGAAGTATTATCTGTATATCCTAGCTTTTACAATGAAAGTTTATCGGTGCCCTCTTTCGACGCGGTACCGTATTATAATTGCCAACAATTGTTACAGATTTCCACAATTACTTCACATTCAATTACCCAAGATTCCCGTTCTAATACCCTTGTATATATAAGTAAGGCTAATACCCAATTCTTTAAACATCCATTCTTTTTCAACATGAATACTATTTGGATTTCTGCGATTTTTTTCCAGACGATTTGTCCTTTTTACCCTTGTCCTTCTTCTTTTTCTTATCCCCTTTACCTTTCTTCTCCGGTTGAAGTTCGGGTTCGAGTTCGTATCCTACCTCAAAACCGAAATTCGGTAACGATAAGAGACGAATCAAGGGCATATGTCTGAGGTATAACGAGCAAAAATGGGACAAGATTCCTTTGCACTCCGTTATCGTGAATAGCTTAGCGTGCGTCGGAGGAAACTAAAACAGTAACAAAATCCGTTAGTATTTTTGGGTTTTTTTAAATTTCGGTGGTAGTCATTATGGCAAAATGCAATGGCGTACTATACCGATAAAATAAATAATAATAAAATTGGTACCAAAACGCTGTGATGCATCAAACATTCTTTAAAAAACGACAAAACGTCCTCGGGACAAACGTATAGATGATCTGTAAAGTATTTATGCGTTATATAGTACATTCCTAAGATGGCACTGGTTTGTTGAAATCCGAATTCCGAACGAACGCAAAATATTGTAACATCAATCATGAATTCTATAAAAATATTCCTCGACGCTCCTTTAGGCATTTTTCCGATCGTCTCTCCTAAAAGAATTTTAATATATCCTGAAACTCCGGCGCGGTTGATGATAATGTTTTGGGGAGGCACTTGCTAAGATTGCTCGAATTCGTGCGACGTCGTGTTATTTCTCTAATAGCACGGAAGCTATCCGAAGTCGAACGAAGCACTACTATCTTAGCTACTGCCATCCAAACCGTCATCACCGGCTGCAGCTGCTTAAACTTGAATTCACGACGCTACCAACCTAATTTAAATTTGCTACCAACCTAAAGCTTGTCGTAACTGGTTCTTATTGCTCAGTTTTAAGTACTGTTGTAATTCCTCTTTTTCCATGAATACCCCGATGCAAAGTGAAGGCGTATCAATAGCTCTAGTGGGTTGGAAGGGCATTAAATCGGGACAAGGTGGTGTTTTGAGGAAAGATTCTTTTTGGTCCTCTTCTTCTACCAAATCTACATCTTTTTCCTCCTCCTCTTCCTTTACGAATGTCCTTTCTTCGTGTAGGATGGGCACGGTAAAGTTTTGAATGTGTGTTTCGAGTTGGTTGATGTATTTTGTGATGAAACTCATGGAACATATATTACCGTCCATCTTATATTTTTGTCAATAAGACTGCGCAGATAAATAAATAATGTTAAAGGTTGGTTATAAAAATGATTGCAACACTATTATCTATAATTTTGCATTAGTTAATTCGTAAATTTAGGGTATATTTATTCTCTCTTTATATTTAAACATTTCATCACAATTTTGACAAAACTTCAATGTCACCCGAACTTATTTGAATCCATAATGAAATTCACTGACACCTAATCCATCGTTTTTATTTCAGGAATTTTCAAAATTTTAGTATGACAGTGACGCTTAACTATGATAAATTAGTAGGGTACAACAATTTTGGCTTTAACATCAGCCTTAAGAGTATTTGCCGCGCTTTTTTAAACCGTCTGATCCCACTTATCGAATATTTGGCGGTAGGGGTGGTGGAAGTGAAGCTTTTGCAAACTGCCGCTTTGACGTCAGTCTTTCAATTGCCGTATAATATGGTGGACGTTATTGTCGACGATTTGAGCATGGATTGCACCGTGAGTGACGAAATTATACCGAAGAGTGCTCAGGAGTAAGTTAAATTGACGAATATATGTTAGCTTAAGTTGTTTAATATGATTCGTAGTTATTAGAATGCTTGCATTACTTTACAATATTGTTATTTAACGTTGATTATTTAGCTTGCGTGATAAGCCATGTTCATTTTCTATTTTCACTGGGGAAAATAGGTGTTTATTAAATGACAGGCACCACTATTCTATTTTGAAATAATACTGCAATTTAATTCGTACGCAATCCTACTGGATCACTTAAGTCATTTAGCAAGAGCAAGGTGATTTACTTTGCTTGTACTGTTATGTATTATTAATAAAGGTCAAAATCCTATATTTGTATTTCGACCACCTACACTCATCTGCCTTTTTGTATGCGTCCATGTGTCTACAGTTTCGTGCGATTATATTCGCCAGTTTATTCGGGTTGTCAAGTGACCTTTGCGTATGCCGTCCATTAAATGGCAAGTTAACGGCCGTTTTGTCAATATTCCAAAATCATGTGTCAAATTTCGAATTCATCGCTCCCCAAATTCTCCTGACTCCTTTGTTGTTATGTCCCACAGAAGAAATCGCCGATCCGAAACTGACGTCGGCCTAAATGGTTTCAAACAATCGTATGTTTTCTTATTCCCTATGTTTTTGTCTGACAGCTAATTCGAATTGATCGAATTCCTTTTAATCTTTAAATATCTTTGTCTATTGTCCTACTTGACGTAGTTTTTTTTTAGTAACAATTTAGATGCAAATCTCTTAATTAATTGTTCTACAAGAAAACCTGATAATAAATAATACCGATATAATCTTCATAATAAATATGTAGCGGGATGGTGAAACATTGTTCAACTTTTACGTTAGCATCTGTAGAAATTTACCTTCCGGAAAGATTGGATTTCTAGAATAATCTTTTCGAGAGTTATAGCAAATAGATAATACGTATGTACAGTCGACGGACGGTGTGTACGAGTTGGTATTTTTAGTAGCTCACATGCTGCGCATAACGGCTCTAATTTTCCCAATATTATCACTACGCTGTGTTAATCAAATGAAGTTTTTTGGCTTTATTGCACACATTTTTTTTTTATCCTATGTCGCTTTACGCAGTCACTAAAGACAAATAATATTTGATGAACGGTTTCAATTATTGTGTGTTTTATTAGATAAACATTATTTACATACCGATGTGTATTAAATTACAAAGAGTGTATGAATGAGTAATCGGAAGAAAAGTTATTCATCAGCAGAGATGTATGTACGTAAGCATTTATGCAGATCTTTAGTTTAGTTCACGGAATACATTAAATTGTATTGCTCAACTAATGAAATTATTTTTTCGTAAAATCCTTTGTGTGTATTTTAATGATCGTACATCCAACTCCTTTTTTACACCGTTAATTTCGAGCTGAAACGATTTCAAAATCGTTCAGTTTTAAGGTGTCAGCTCATTTTCGTCGGGATACAGTACTTTGCCCGGGTTATGTAAATTAAAAAAAAAAGATTAAAACTAGTAAAAGTAGCAGCCAATAACTAATTATTTAATATTATTTCTAATATTTTTTTATTTAAACTGTTTTCATTCTTTAGGCAGTAAAAGTAGACATTCATAGTTTAATTGTAGTTCTTAATCGGGCCATTCACGTGGTTCTCGGCCCTATTTCATATGTTGACGGTTTTGTAGGTTATTATTATTCACATAATTCAGAAAACTGGCAACATATGCAATAGGCCCAGTATAGTATATTGTAACAAAACCTGCTTCGGCAGTTACTTCAATGATTTTTTTATACATTTCCAAATGAAAGCACATAATATATAATGAATCTACTAAATAATGAAACCCCGTGACCTCTTTTAGGTATGCAACTCAGTTAGCAGCATAGTGTATATATTGACAGATAAATTTTTATAGGTTAGGTTTTGGGTTATTAATAATTATATACAGGCAAGGAATAGGGAAATAATTATATTGTGAAAGTTATAACAAATTTGATTAACGAAGACGTAGGAATAAAATAAAGACGGAAATAATCAACGAAATATAACAGCCAGCGTACAAAAATCAACTGTCAAATATCGACCAGAGACAATATCGGCTATCTAGCGGTCTAGACGGAAATATTAGGAATATTTAATTCGTTGCCATCTTAAAATTTACGTCATGTTATATTAGAAGTCACGTGGGTTTCGTTAGTTTGTAGATTCATTGTATATAATTGTATGAATTATATTTTATGTTGTGAAAATTGTGATAAATGTGGCAACGCTATATATACAGTTACTCACATCAGTATTTATACCCCACGTATTATTGCATGTCAGATGGTATTTACCCCTTTTACACTTGAAGAATTCTCTTTATATTTATTAATTGTTTTTTTAATAAAGAAATCGTTTGCTGTTAAAAGAAAAAAACAAAAGCTTTTATTTACAAAAATATAACATTTTTAAACATAAACAAAAATTCTATCTCTCAAGAGTATTCATACTTATTGTATTTTAACCATTTACTAAGTAAATATTGGGCATCCAATATTTGGTTTTGTCCTCCGTTACACATCAAAATTGCTTTAAAGCGTTGCACCAATAGTGTAGTAACACTGGAGTCAAGATTATCCCATATCTCCTGTATTTTACTCTTGAGATTTTCTTTATTTTGTATATCCAACTTTTGCAGCTGTCGTTTAATTTCAGTCCACAGGTGTTCTACGGGATTAGTGTCACGACTTCGGGGCGGTGTTGCTAAATAATGAGGGGGAAGGGAGGCGTTAAAAGCGATCCATTGCTTAACAATATATGCCGAATGTTTCGGATGATTGTCTTGCTGGAAATAAAAGTTGTTTTGAAGATCTTGAAGATAAGTATTTATGTGTCGGACTTATCACGAATAAAGCTACCACATTATTAAAATTTTCTCACAAACCACGTACATAATAGTTCGAGTTGGGGTCTTCCTCGGGTTAACTCGCATAAAGATGACATATAGATGACGTATGAATACTTGTGTAGAGTCCCAAGTTGATATTAAAAAATAAAAAATAAGTATGTAAAATATATCTGTATTTTTTAACTTTGATTTTTTGGTCGGAAAGAAAAACACTATAAAGAAAATACTTCAAGTGTAAAAGGGGTAAATAGCATCTGATATGTATACTTTTGACTTATAAATTATGGACATTTTTGTGGCCGAATCTAAAAATTTCCTTACCTTTTTCTATTTCCAATTTCAGACTAGCAGAATTGAAAAAGGAAAATGGCAACCAACTATACAAAATCAAACAGTACCGTTCAGCCTTACCCCTATACACAGAAGCAATCGAACTATGCCCAGAGATCGCTTCATATTACGGCAACAGAGCAGCATGTTACATCATGCTAAGCCTATACCAGGATGCTTTGGAAGACGCCCGAAAGTCAGTACAACTCGACTCCTCGTTCGTCAAAGGTTACGTACGGATCCTAAAATGCTCTATTGCCTTAGGCGACGTCATGACGGCAGAGCACGCAGTGAAAACTATAAAAACCCTGGAACCCAACAATAATACCATCAATGCGGAACTAACCAGCTTGGAGGTGTTGAAAAAATTCGAAGCCGATGCCGCGAGGGCTTACGACAAGAAAGATTTCCGCACGGTAGTGTATTGTATGGATAGGTGCATTGCGCAGTCTCCAAATTGTGCCAGATATAAAACTACGAAGGCAGAATGCCTCGCTTACCTCGGAAGATTCGAGGAATCGCAAGAAATCGTCAACGGCTTATTGCATACCGATAAAAGCAACGCCGAAGCAATATACGTTAGGGGAATGTGCTTGTTTTACGAGGACAACATAGATAGCGCTTGCAATCATTTCATGCAAGTACTAAGATTGGCTCCGGATCATAAGAAAGCCATGGAAATCTATAAGAAGGCAAAACAGTTGAAAAAGAAGAAGGATGAAGGTAACGACGCCTTCAAAACCGGTAGATACCAAGACGCTCTCAACCTATACTCGGAAGCCCTCAATATCGATACGTTCAACAAGAAGACGAACGCAAAATTGTACTTCAACCGCGCTACCGTTTATTCTAAATTAAATAAACTCACCGAAGCGATTGCAGATTGCACATCCGCTTTAGCGCTGGACGATAATTATTTAAAGGCGTTATTGAGACGTGCCAAATGTTACATGGACTTGGGGGAATACGAGGAGGCCGTCAGGGATTACGAGAAGGTCTGGAAAACGGATAAAAGTCGCGACAACAAGAAACTGTTGCAAGAAGCGAAATTGGCATTGAAAAAATCGAAACGCAAAGACTACTATAAGATCCTGGGCGTCGAAAAGAACGCTAGCGACGACGAGATTAAGAGGGCGTACAAGAAGAGGGCGCTGGTGCATCACCCCGATAGGCACGCCAGCGCCACGGAGGCTGAAAAGAGGGAACAGGAGAAGAAGTTTAAGGAATTGGGAGAAGCGTACGGGGTGCTTTCAGATCCGAAGAAAAAGGCGCGGTACGATAGTGGACAGGATTGTGATGACGGTTTCGAAGGAGGAATGCACGGTAAGTAAATCCCTTTAGTCCGTAAAGGTGTTACGAGTATGTTCGGGTAAATATAGCGAATACATAGAAAATAGCGGCAAATATACGCATAAAGATGCAGATATTTTTTACAAAACACGGGGTGGTTACGATACAATGCAACAAATATAAGTAATTATAGTTTTCGCAACGAAACAGCCGGCCTTTGACAGCGATAATGTTAAAATCACAACCAAACTTCACATTCACCAGATGCATAGTAAATCTAGCGACATTTCGTTCGCATGAAATTTTTTCAATTAGAGCCAATTACATAGATAAGGTAAGTTGTCAACGCACTTACTTGACGTTTGTCATTTTGACATTCTATTTAGTGTTCGTAGTTTTCGGATTTTTAAACATAGTCTATATATCTATGAAATCATATGATATGCTTTGCAATGCTGTGGCTACCATGTCGTGGAGCAACTAATTGTCAACAGTCGGTTGTTTAGTTGAGAGAACTATTGTATTTTATATTTAATATTTCAGTTTTCAATAAAGAACTTGTGCCATATGTCATATCTAATAATTTAGCTTTTCGAAGTTGTAATATTGGTTCCATATGGCAGAAGTGTTAGGTAAACTAGATCTTAAGATAATTTATTAATTATTTTTATCAATATTTTCGTTATGGAAACAAATTCTATATCGCTGCATCATTTTCACTGTGAGTCACATGTTTTGGATCGAACATCACAAACGTTTATTCATCCACATAGTGCCTTTGGTACTTCTACGCATCAATTTATTTCGCCCACAGTTACAGTGCAACACAAACACAAAGAAACTCATTTTTATTATCTAGACGTGTAAATGTAATTATCAACTATTACGCATCATATTTCTGACGTTATTGTCGCGACCACATCCACAAAGAGTTTATTTTTAAAATATCACACGATTTTATTTCCTATAAACTACTGCTTCGCTACTTCCATAACAATGCCTTCTTATATTACAGATTTCGACCCAACGCAAGTGTTCCAAACCTTCTTCAGCAACGGTCACGGAGGTGAATACAGTTTCTCCTCTAGTAGCGGGGGATTCCCAGGTTTCTCCTTCCAATTCTCTTAGAATTCCCGGTTTGCGGGTTTCGCAGCGCGGCAACACCGAGTAGTGTTTTTCCCGTCGAACAAAAAGAGAAAAACATTTTAGTCAGTTGTCTCTTATATTTATTAAATATCTTTTGCAACAGACAAAGGATATGGTGACATAATACATTCCTGGAAGACATGATGATTTAATTGTAATATCGAAGAGGCAATAATAGGGAAATGAAACCATCTGTTACCCATTAATTGTTATAATAATTATTATTATTACCGCATATTATTATTATTATTTTGGACGTATATAATAGTCTAATATGGTGATATATGATTGATCTATTTATTCCTTCGAAAAGATCAAATGAAATTACGTTTTAACCATTTTGTGATTCATACTTGTAAAAGAGAATTACATAAGCAATATGAATCGCTTAGGGAGTAAGGCAACGTCATTATAATATAATACGAACTCTTCAATCATTTAGATTATTTTATTTATGTAGAGTGGAAATAAATAAAAACGGGCCGATAAGGCCGTTAAATCGTTCAAAATCAGTCCCTAAATCTAATACGACTTGTATTGGTTAGTTTTTGTGCCAATAGAAAAGGTTCAATCGAACATTAGTAAAAAAAAAAACGCCATCTATTAACAAATATGGGCATTTATTCAAATTTTGATATCAACGTGCAGATCAACTACTAATACATTCTTTGTGATAAATTTCTCCATCAATTCAAATTAAATGGAGAAATTAGATTAAAAAAAAGAACGATTATTACTACACCTTTTTTTAGCTGTCGTCTTTATGATATATTTTGTTTTTCCTGTTTTAAGGTTCGAACAAAAAAGTAAAAGAAACCTGTAACGGTGTAAGAGTTTTATTCTTATTGCTTATTATCATTACCTATAGTGAATATTAACATAAATAGTCCTGTTTTAATAATCTGCATGTCTGAAATATTCCAGATATTATTATCATTGTGATTCATCCGTTTCGTTAGTAGAAATAAAGATTTTGAATTTTTAATTTTGTTGTCTTTGATTTTTGGGGAATCCCACGTTCTTGTCAAAAAAAGTCCCGAATAAAGGATTACGGATGTAGCCACCGAGTATATGTACAATTACTACCAAATGTTATAGGCAGGATACATATTTTACTATTTCATTAATTCTAAGTGTAATAAGGCCCGTGGTGACATACGCAGCGGAAACAATGTGCCTTAAACTTAAGAACCTTCGAAAGAAAAATAGTAAGGAAAATATTCGGTCTTAAGGAAAGTAACGCAACAATATTATAGGACGTTAATGAATTCGGAAATAAATGAAATCTTGAAAGGGGAGGATATTGTAAGATTGATAAAGACAAAGCGATTGAACTGGTATGGTCATATTCACAGGACAGAAGGACAGTCACTTCTAACAAAAATCACAAGTTGGAAACCAAAAGGTAATAGACCAAGAGGAAGACCAAGTACCAAATGGGAGGACCAAGTCGTGATGGACATCAGAACCCTAGAAATAGAGGGTTGGAGTCAAAAAATGAAAAACAGGATAGAATGGAGAAGGATTTCGGAGGAGGCAAGGACACACACCAGTTGGTGATTGGCAGAAAGAAAGTGTGGTATTGGAGTGACCTTCCACTATCACTGCTGGCAAGAGGTCTAAAGAGCTAAGTTGGGCGGCTCAAATTCCGGAAGGAATGAAGCCTTATGTATATATATATACATATATATTAATTCTAAGTAACTACAATTAAAATACCTATAGCGGTTTTTTGAATAGTTTTATTCGATAAATTAATACTTATTTGTTTTAATAACAGCTTTTACCTTTTAGGCATGATAGCCACTAATTCAAAACGAATATCCCGCGAAATACAGATCCATTGGTCACGCCCTCCCTCTTGGTATCAGTACATTTTCTTTCAGGATGTGCCACAAATTCTCGATTATTAATATAATATATCTCGATATAATTTACGTTGGCTACATTTTTAGTCACTTGGTTATCAGGAATTGTTGATCTATATATACCATTGCTTTTCGCCGATGGCCCCTTTTACACATACCCCTATTTATTATCCCTCATCTAATATTAGTTGCATTATCCCAAGCAGCAAAATTCAAATTTGCCGCAATTATATTTAGTAACTTCAACATAAAGACATTAATATAGTAGAAAATAGTAGGTAATTTCATGCTTTAATGTTGAAGTTACTAAAAAATAATTTTGGCAAATTTGAATTTTGCTGCTTGGGAGTAGTTAATATGTTACCAGAATTAATTATTATCATTTTACTGATTTCAAATACAGTAAAACGTCCAAATTGAATAATTTATGTATTCCTTATGTAAAACAGCGATTGCAATTATTATACAACCAGCGTTACTAATGAGACCATATTGCAGATGTTTATTACTCCCTAAAGATTTTTAAAATGTGATTTTTTGGTAAATATCACATTTTCATTGGTAATTAATGAGTATGCAGTGTTTCAGCGAGTGCGTATAATTGGTTGCCGACATTACATTCACGTTCAACTCACTTTACTTTGATATTTTGTTTGAAACGACCTTTTTTCCATTATTTTCATCTTTCAAATATACAAATAAAAAAATATTGATAATTGATATCTTACGCTTGTTATTATTAATGCTACAAAACTATTATCCGGAAGTTTTAGGTTGCGAACATATGACTTTCTATAGTTACGCCTCTAGGAAGAGATGTTTTTATGTGATAATAATAGTGTTTTGCTTATCGTATCAATATAATATGCAGATGGTGCAAAGTAGTAGTGGCGATGTTATGTAAAAACCTAAAACCGCCTGATAAAAATATAACCTAAGTATTATGTATTATTTCAATCAATTAGTTTTTTTTAATGTCCAAAAAGTACATGGTGCGGTTACATTATTTTAATTTAAAACCCTAAGACATTGCAAATTACATTTTCACTACATTACATCCCTCCACTTTCCGCTGATGTAAAGCTCTTCCAAATCCGATGCACCCCCAATACAGACACCGTTAACGAATATTCTTGGTACAGTTCTAGCGCCAGTCATCCTTTCTAATTGGTTTTGTATCACGTCCGAGTCTTTCTTACGATCCAGCTCCATGGTAGCATAAGTTTTGTTCATTTTCGCCAATAATTCCTTTGCTTGTTTACAATACTTGCAATAGCTCTTTGAGAATATCGCTATGGTGTCTTTCTTTATGAAATCCACGATAATTTGCGATGGGGATTTTCTATCGGGAGAGAAAATTAAAATAAGTCAAAGAGAGTTTTGTAGAATTTATTTTATTTTAATCGTTTCAACAATGTATGTATATAAGTTTTTTTTTAATTATAATTTGCGTATCTTTTGAGATTTTGGTCATTTGCAATGGCGCAATACTAAGGAGTTTTTGTGTTCTGTTTTTGATGGTATGTTTTCAAACCTAAAAATATGTAATAATTTCTTGTAAATGTAACGATTTATTTTTATATGTTATATCAAAATTTAATCGGGTAACTTTGCAGCGCTCTCTGGTTGAACGCATTTCAACTAATGACAAGCGTTAAAATATTTGACATTTTGAAACATCAAGATTAAATTTTGACAAAAGTACAACATAAACTTGGAAATTACCGTTTCAATCTTATAATAGGCAATGTTTTCTCCTTTTTATTCGGTACCATCACCCGTTGTACGTAGCGCCTCTTAATTTTCGATTCTTCCTTCATCATTTCTTTCTTTGTGTACACTTCCTTCTCGTACTGCCCCCTTTCCTTGAACCACATGCGTCGGTACTCGAAATTCATGAGGTAGTGCATGTTTGGCCTACCCTCCTACAACAATAGCGGGAGATTTTACCGGAATTGCGACATCCGCACGGAATTACCGACATTCTCGTAGGTCGGCGTGAATCCCTTCTCGTTGTTCGCTCGAGCGTGGGAAGAGATCAGATTGTCCTTGTTGGGGATTGGGACGGTTCTGCTCCATTTTGCGAGGTTTTTCATGTGCATTTTGACGCGGATTTTTCAAATCGGATCGGATTGTGAATTTTTGTGAGAAAATGTCATTTTTGAAGTTGCCAATTTTCGTTTCGCTTAGTTACAGATTTTTGGCAGTGGAAATGAATGGCGATGACACAAAACGTTATTAGCTTTTTTGTTGTTTAAGAACATAATAGTCGTATATGGACCAGATGAAAATGAACGAACCAACATAAAGGATAAATTCTGGGAAGAAGTCACGCAGATAGTACAAAGGGTAGAATAATTTTATTGGGAAACCTGAATGGAACAGTGGGTAGGAGGAAAGATGAAACAGAGGAAGTAATTGGAAATCACGGAGAAAAAGTCAGGAACAATAATGGGAAACGCATCATGGATTTCTGTGTGTTGAATAACCTCTTATAAACAGACCATATAGAAAAGACATTAAAGATGTAAAAGTTAGCAGAGGCGCGGAAATTAACAGTGACCAGTATTTAGTTAGGGCGAAAACAAATATAAGCTTTGAGAAACTTAGTGAAAAACAAAGAGTAACGAGAAATTTACTGGCAATACCAATAAAAGAAACAATTAAGGTTTACAAACTAAGTAATAAGGAAGCTGCTCTAAAGTTCCAAAGCAAAGTAAAAACCAAATTAAAAACCATAACAATAGGAAACATGGATTTGGAAGAAATGTGGATAGTTTTCAAAACAATGCTGATAGAAACGGCTAAAACTACATGAGGATACATAAGGGTAAATAAAAATAAGAAACAAACTGCTTGGTAGAGTGAGGAGATAAAAGATAAGAAATGTAGATGGAAAAAATATCTCAAAGAAGGAATAAATGAAAGGCACGCCGAATCTTAACAAAACAACAGAGTGAAGAGATTAATTAAAGAAGCAAAAATCCTGGGAGGCGTTTGGGCATAAGCTGAAATCAAAAGCTATTTAACCGAGCACTGAAAAATATAAAAACCGGAAATTAGCGCCAACAAATATTGAAACAAATAATAAATTTAAAAGGGGAATTGATTCATTAAAAAGAACAAATCTTGGGAAGCTGGAAAGAGTATTTTGAAAACCTATTAAGCGGTGATAAAAATAAGAACGTTCTTGAGAGAATATTAGATCGACCATTATCGGCTACTAGTTATTTTGGAAACTAATATCGAAAATTGAGAACCGGTTAAAACAGTTATCTGCCAGAAACCGTTATTAATAATACTTATAGATATATCGCCCATCCCTACTCCGTACTTTTAGTAAACGAAGAATCATAACCTCAAATTTGAATTTGAGGGATTCCCAACGTTAGAAACGGTTTGATAGACTTCATCGATATTCCCTTCGATGGATTAAGATAGAAACAATTCGATTAATGCGCACGATCGATCGACGAGTTTAAAAAGGTGCTCAAACTATTATTACGATTAACAAAATACGTATTGGAATATGAAGAACTTTTAATCATATATTCCTGAAAACTGAGTTTTAATTTAAAACTTGGAGAAGATATGATCAGTATGGGCACATCAGAAAATATAATTAGACTGGTAAATATGAACATGAGACATTCGAAAGCAAGAGTTATGACAGATGAGGGAGAAACAGACGATTTTTAATTGAATATAACGAAAATATTAATTTGCTCTAGAAACAGATATCACCCAGACTGTTAACATAGCAGATTATAAATTTGAAGTCAAGAAAAGTATAAGCCCAAACACGAAAATGAATATATAAAAGGCTGCTATAAGACCGGTAGTTATGTACGCTTCTGCAGCAATGTGCCTGACAAATAAAGAGAAGGAGAGTTAAGAGTTTTTGAAAGGAAAATCCATGGACCCACTAAAACACCAAATGGAGTTATAAGAAGATTAACCAACCAAGAAATAACAGAACAAATGATAAACGAAGAAAGCAATGAAGGCTCAAAGAATAAGATGGTTTGGCCACATCTACAGAAAAGAAAAGGAAGAAATGATAAGGAGGATTACAGAATGGAAGCAAACAAAAAAAAAAGAGCAAGAGGGAGGCCCAAAGCAAGATGGCAAGACCAGATTATCGAGGATCTGAAAAAGATGAAAGTTACTGACTGGAGGGTGAAATTAATGGAAAGAAAAACATAGCAAAAGATTGTGGAGGAGGCAAAAACACGCAACAGCTTATAAAAGAGTAACATTCTAGACATAATGGATCTTTAAACGCCTAACTGGAGGGACTTTTATTCTTTTAAGAATGTATAGTCATATTATTTTTGCAAACAAAAAATCCTTCTAATTCTCAATCAAGGACAAAAACGACCATACAATAACAACAAAAAAATGATGATTGAATTTGGTGATTTAACTATTTTATTAAAATAAATATTTATAATCACATTTTATTCAATGTCAGATAAGTTACAAATCATAAGATTAAATACACACACATATTTTGTTGTATTTAAACACAAAAAGAAGGTTTAATCATACCACATTTAGTGAATTACAGCACGACAGTCGTTTGTTGCGAGCACCACCGAAAGAAATGGCTTTTTCTAGGTTATGTCTATTTCCTTCTCCGTTCGAAATAAACACAACGTATCAAATGTAATAAAATTTAATACGTTTAAAATATCGACGTGCTGTTATTGACTAATTGCAGCAGGCAGGAACGAATAATAATAATTGCAGATAATGTTTTCTTTATAATATAATTATAATACATAAATATATACTAAATTCATATCACCAATATTTTTAAAACTGTGTATAGGGATGTCATGTTGTACTTCATCCGTTTTGTCCATTCAATTATTTATATATAAAAATTGCACAGATACATATTTGGGAATCATTAATTATATATCCGATGATGTTTTACGGTTGCTCTTTTAACAGATCGAGTGTCATAAGAAATTTTGACAGAGGTACGCACACACACATCGATTGATTCGTTCTTAAAACATGACATCTTTCTCTTTCGAGGGCACATCACTTTTTTTAAATTTTAATACAATTATTAACAATAAAACCGAATGTAAAAATTTTCTGTCAGGACTCATCATAGGTACACCAACGATAAAATTTCATCCGTTTTTAATAATAATTTTATACAGAATATGATGTACGATATTGTTAATTTTTAAAAAACAAATTACCCGTAAGGGTCGCTTTTGGGACAATATTTTTGCAACTTACCATTTGATTTCAATCGATTTCTTTCGAAAAGGGAATAAAGTATTCGGTGGAAATCCCACGGACCGGGTGACTAATTATAATATTTTCAAGAAACCTTACATCACTACGTTTTTCTCTCTCTTTGTATACATGGAGTATAGTAAAATAAAGATAGCATCTATAGCTATAATGCGTAAGTTTTAACGATATACCTTAATTTTTATTTAATTCAATATTTTTTTTTCTTTACTTTTTAACCTTATCTTCCTCGTCGTTTTTTTCTACGCGCACTAATGCTGTTGCGCCTGTTCGTAGGCCTGGACCTCCTCTAAATTGATTATGTCGAATTCGGTGATTCCCTTGCCGGAGAATTGAGCGAATTTGGCCTCGGTATGCAGATCGGCAGAACGCTTAACCACTGCAACATATGAACGACTCTAAATGCAGTAGGTTCCTATAGAAAAAGCAGCAGGAACGCGAAAATCAACACCTCACGTATACAGATTGCTCCCTAAGTACGTACCGAAATTTTAGGACGCGATTTCCATTAATATTTTAAGAACAAATATTTGTATAAACATACGCAAATGCTTATTTATCAAGTTACAGCCGCCTGAAGTAAAAATAGCATACAGTAGACCTCGGTTACACCAGCCCCGCCTATAACAAACCATGTGCATAATAATCACGGAAGAATGTGACAGACGCATTATCAAGAATATCATTAAAATGTGATGTAAATACGTGAGACGATGACTTAAAACTTATATGGGGATATAGGATAATTGCGTCCTAAAAATGTTGGAAAATGTTGAAAGAATTACATTCTATTCTTTTGATAAAATAGTTAAGACCTGTATTTTTGATGGCGTAAAATAGATCCACGAATTGAAGACATGATTAAATGTTGTAAGATCTGAAATGAACATCAAGATAATCGAAATAAAGTAGGGTTAGATAACAAGGACAGAAGGCCCAAATCTACCAGTTGTAGATTGCATGGAACGCAATTTACCCCCAGCGAGTTTTAAAAAATTGTGCAATTTAACGGAATAACACATATAGAAACATCGACAAACAGTTCTTGCAACGAAACAGCCGACTTTTGACAGCGATAATTTTAAAATCGTACCAATACAATCCAACACAACTTCACATTTAGCAAATGGATAGTAATGTCAAATCTAGTGACATTTCGTCCGCGTATGATTTCTTCAATTAAAGCATTGCCAGTTGCATACATAAGGTAAGTTGTCAACGCACTTACTTGGCATTTGTTATTTTGACGCCCTATTTAGTATTGACAGTTTTCATATTCTTTTACCATAACCTATCTACAGTGAGTCATGAAAGTTTTAGGTGTATGAAAACTTTCGTGACCAAATGTTAAAGGACTTCAAATCCAAACATTGTATAATGATGTAGTGTTTTTACTTCTTTTTAAAACAGTTATAAAGCACCAGCTACATCATGAAAGCATTTATTATTTAAAACTAGGAAACATTACAATAAATATTATAAAACTGAACG
>JARFOC010000186.1:0-20655 GCA_031763485.1 Osmoderma eremita | reverse complement strand
TTGGTTCTAGCGTTACCTAGTTACATATCTCGTAATACATATACGATTTATACTAAAGTTTGTTCAGACTCCAACACATTCGGAGACAGAATCGTTAATAAATGTGATGATCTATGAGAACAAAAGACGAGATGCAATGTTTCAACGTTTATTTGTAAAATTAATGACTAGTAATCGAAGTACATCAACAACTAGTAACAATAGCACGTATCAAATAATACCGCACCTGCCAAAAAGCATTCCTACCTTTGATGGTGAGGGAGATAGCATGAAAGCCCAAGAATGGCTGCACAGAGTAGAAGCGATGCAGCAGTTGCATCATTGGACCGATAGTTTACTGTTAGAAACAGCTAAAGCTAATTTAAGAAGCGGAGCGGTGTTTTAGTTGGAAAGACAAGGTAATTTGATTAGAAAATGGGAGGATTTTGCAGATGCGTTTAAAAAAACATTTATCCATACTGAGAGTTTGCCGATTAAATGGAAAAAGATGGCTGGTCGAGTGCACCAAAGACCGGAATCCACAAGTGCGTACTTCCATGGAAAAGTAAAATTTTATTGGAATCTGGGACTAACTTTAGAAGACACAAAGGAGCAGATATTGATTGGAATGTGGAACAGGGGGGTTTGCTCTGTAATTGCCGCTATATGAAGCATTCTAATCTAGATGATCTTCTACATGACATGATCAAGCAAGAGAGGTTAATAGCAGAAAGACAAGGACGAATTAAGGAAAATATAGAGAGGAAAGACAAACACAAACTAGAAACAAGACACGTAAGGAGGGAAGGGAATTCGAATATTACTCCGTGTGCAGACAAAGACAAGCCAGAAGATAAGCCAAAGGAACCTCGATATACCAGATTACCCCCTCGGAATGAAGAAGGTATTTCTGGAATATTCTGCGGCGAATAAGAATCATGTAAACAGAAGGAACCAATCAGAGTGCGCGAGTAGTTTTTAAGTTCAAGGAGCCAATCGCAGCGCGCTTTTGCAATTCAAACTAGCAGCTTTATACATTTGTCACTAGATGTCGCGACGAAACCGCAGATATTGCGTGATAGTATGTTCATATTTATCCGAATCCGAACCGGCAGGATTCCTGTAGGTATGTGTGTTAAAATTGCTGCTCCCAGTACTTCTTGTGCAGAATACATAACCTACATAATAAATGATTTTAAATGAGACAGAAGATTACGTAAAATTTGTGCGATTGACAGTAAACACAAATCCATTAATAGCAATATGGTTTATTTAATGCTTACATCTAAGGTGTGTATCGATCTATTGTACTTCCCAATTTGCTAATGGATATGAGTGTTTTATTTTTGCTAGTTGAATCTAGTTGTAAGTTATGTGAATGCGCGTATTTCCTCGTCCCTAAGCTTTGCTCAGACAACCCAACTATACGCATTTGAATATTAATTAGTTTGGTAATACCCATTACCTGAACTTCCTAGCAATACAAGTGAAGGTACTTATGCCGGAAAACCTTTGAAGTATGTCTGAATGTGTCGTTCGCCAAGTATCTAACTGCACTTAGGTACAAGTATTACTTAGGGAGTACATGCAATTTTCCTCGCATTTCATGTTTCAGACGTGGCAGCGTGTACATGTGTAAATCTTCAAGTTTATACATACGAGAGTACCTACCTACTACATGTTGCATACAAGTATCTAACTTCACTTAGTGTAAGACCTTCCCCGCAGCGCCGGAGCTTCTTTCACTCTAAATGCGAAACGCTGATTGGCCGATTTACGACGTTGCCAAAATACGAAGTTATGAAATTAAATCTCAACTTTCTAAAGCTGTCGTCGCACACTGTTCCGCCTTATTTATCAATAGCCAACTTTAAGATAAGTCCTCCCGAATTAGAATGCACATAACTTAATATTCTTCGGCTACAACAGCGGGCAAACTAATTTGCATTAATTCGAAAGTGCCGTATAAAGAGCGCACTGAATAACGAATGATGTTAACATTCAACAAATACAAAATCGATTTCTACTCCATTGGATAACTGTTCGGAAATGTTTTATGAAAACTTTAATCAACTGTAATATACTGTCGGAGTTTCAGGGAGTTTGGTAAATTCAATATTTGGCGGTTGGTATGTGTACTTAATGATATTATTAATAACCTCACTTATTAATAATTTTGCAATGAATGGCCTATATTATAAAGCAGCAGTCTTAGCAAATAACAAGATTTTAGATGTTTATTTTAATAATGTATAGCAAGAAATTACCTGGTCTGAATTATTATCTGTAACACCCTGTTTTAATTGCATTCTGTCGGTGTGCAACAAGAAACAATTATTAGAGGTTATTTTAAAAATCCGAGAAGTGACGTGATCCCCTGTTACAATGGGAAATGTCTGTTGCATATAACAGGAATACACAATATTTAGTTACATTTTAGTCGGTACAGCAACGTTAAGAATGAAAAATACACCAAAAAATGTGGCGGAAAGATTAACCGGTTCTCAGAGAATTAAAATCGCTCTATACGTAGATATGTAATTTGTAATCGGGCTACCATGACGGGAAAACAGACCTAAAGGTTTCGCAGGGAATTAATAAACTTACTTTTCAAACAGGAACATTCATTTTTCTAAGTAGCTCTCGAACGAAACAGCCGACTTTTGCCAGCGATAATGTTAAAATCATACCAACACAACTTCACATTTAGCAAATGCATAGTAACGTCAAATCTAGTGACATTTCGTCCGCGTAGGATTTCTTCAATTAGAACATTGCCAGCTGCATAAAAAAGGTAAGTTGTCAACGCACTTACTTGACGTTTGTCATTTTGACGTTCTATTTAGTGTTGATGGTTTTCACATTTTTTTAACCATAACCTATCTATAGATCTGTCAAACCATGTCATGAAAAGACGAAAATATCGAAAGTCGGTTATTTAATTGCAAGAGCTATATGTATTACATTATATACGTGGTGTGCGATTTAAATTGCTTTCTTTTTAATCACTTTTGGCACTCGACATCACATTTCTTTTCAAATGGCGTGCGTATATATCGATTGTTTCCAGTTGCGACGAGCAGTGATGCCCTATTTTAGATTGTTAGTTCAACTACCTTAGAATGAAGCATTCGTGTAGATAGCGATTCCACCGTTCATCTACGCGTATGATGTAGTGTTGCATAAGTTAGCAACTAACCCATGCAAGTCTTACAACCTATTATAAGTTGCACGGGTTCCACTAAAAAATAAATACGGTGTAGCAACGTTTTATAGTCACTGAACAATTATTACGATGACTCTTTTTTAATTTGAATTGCTCATTTAACCTACATTTCTGCAAGATTAAAAGATTGGATACTGAGGTTTTACAATTATTACTATACTAACCTCAAAACTTGATTGAATTAAATTGAATCTAATTTTAAATTTGGTTACCCTCAGTAAATTCAATCTTTTGTTTATACAATACATACTCATTACGCCCTTCTCAATAAAATTTATTGTCCTCCGTTGTAAAATGTGGGTAACAGGAGAACATAAATCAATCCGGTCTGCTAACATCAACATCCATCTAAGCCAGCCGATCTAACGTTCCGCTGTTTGAGTGACATCGCTTCCAATACATACAGAAAGCTTTTAATTAAAGGATATACAACCACACCAGCAGCAATAAATTTAGAGTGAAAACCACACGTAACAAACTTGTACGTGCTTGTACGTCTTCCTTAATGTAGCACACGAGTTGGATGTGAAGGAGTCTTTTAAATAGAAGTTGACCTTGGTGATTTTCCAAGAAACGGAATTAGTGTAATTTATAAACGCAACTGAATGAAGACGAGACTATTTTTTCGGAAAATCTATCGCTCGAGTGTTTCTGCCGTAGACGTTGGTAAGAGTCATCGACGGGAACACTGACAGAATACCGGAAATACAATAAAAGCATCGGCGGGTGAGATCGCGAAAACTACTCGAGATTCTCAGACTAATTAACTAGTAAGTAAATTGCAGCACTTCCTCTCGTTCATCGGGGGAAATGCTGTAAAGGTCAGAGTGCACGCGACTCAATAATTTCGGGCGGATACGTAAAGTAACGGCTTCCTTAACAGCGCAATCTCGTTTAACGATCGGCTGTAAAGTCTGAATAAAGGAAGTAAACTAGATAACTCGGTGCTGGAATAATTTTTAATCCCCCCCCCCCCCCACGTAGATTCAATAATGAAATTTTATGTTTGTTTACTAGTTTTGCAAGAAGCAGTATGGGAACTAATTTGCCCTTTAAGTTCTATTTTCCAGGGTTCCTGATGAACGTTTATAATTTTTTAGGTTGGTAGAGGATTTCCAAACGAAAATTTTCCAATGTTTATTTTATCGCGAGCGCATTCGAAAGAGTCTCCGCCTGGCGGAATAATTTTGAACTAGACGGATAGGGAAAACAATTCAGTGTAGCCATTCGATTAAGTAGGTTGTCGTGCAAAATAATACTTTACCTGTGATTTACCTGAAGGTTAAATGTACCTACTTAAAGTGTACGACCATCTGTGTTATACTTCCACATAATACCGACCGCCAACGACATGAGAAACGAAATAAAGACAAGTAAAATATAAAGACAGGTAAAATATGAAGACAACAAATATCAATTGTTTGTATTAAATTTTAAATGTCAGTTTCAGAGCATGTGGATCACAAGCCTCTACATGTTTTTTTTTTAGCTGAGCAATCATAGATTCCTGTGCACCTAAAAACTATGTACTTAATAAAACAGAAAATTTAAGCACAAAATATTTATATATACAATCCAGCAGCAACTGAAAATTAGTTTCCCTCGTCTTCTGGGAAATGGTATAATTAGTTTTATTGTTGACGTGGCAAAAATCTTGAACACGCATCACATTTTTATATTGTTCATTAACAGAACTTGTACATTTTCCCCAGCCTTGTTCTACATCTGTTTTTGATATATATTCTAACTGATTCCTGATGTAAACATAAATATGTTAAATATAAAGTAACTCACTTGTTGGCATATCATAACACTGCTATAATGTGCCTTGCAAGAGCAAAAGCAATTCCAGTCTTTTATGTTGTCTGAATTCGTATCTAAAGTTATTTTGTACGGATCGGAATGTATTTTAGATATTTTTAAACAGAAGCCTATTATTTTTGTTTCCACATAGCCACATAAAACTACATGGCCTGCTTTAAAAACCGCTTCCTCTTCTAGCGGTCTTCGCCTGTCTCCCAGATATGCAAATATATGGCTAATTCCCACTACCATATTTTGAAAATACACACCGTAAGAAATTATAAAATGAAATACGTTCTCTACGATAATTATACAAATAGGCAAAGTTTTCCCTATTGCGTAGCCATTTTGTATGATTTCTTAGCGCCATCTATAGTCGCGCGCGCTGGCGAATGTTAGAGTGAAACAGGCATTCAATCTCATCTGTTATTCTAAGCAACCATCAGCATTTATATTAAAAGTTGATGCAAGCTCACATTGGTGTGAACATGCATCATCCAACAATAAATAAGGTGCGTTAACAACTTACCTTATCTATGCAACCGGCAACGCTCTAATTGAAGAAATCCTACGCGGACGAAATGTCACTAGATTTGACATTATTATGCATTTGCTAAATGTGAAGTTGTGTTGGTATGATTTTAACATTATCACTGTCAAAAGTCGGCTGTTTCGTTGCGAGATATACATATGTACATATTATAGTGTGTTCACTCTAACCAGGAAAAAATACAAAGCAAAATGTTTATATTTATATCTGTAATTTAGGACAAAAGTAACGGTGCTCTTTCTGTGCTTTGAAAATCCATTAATAAAGATTTAGATTTCTTCTTTCGGATGTCACTTTTTCAAACGGAGAAATACATTACTACACATGAATGTATAGACAATCAAACATAAACTATTTTAGAAATAACTTTATAAAGTAGTATAAAAGCGTACAAATCTTAATGACAACAGTTTATCATAAAAGGAGTATATTAAAATTACAATTGTGTATCATTGCCCCACGGGTCCTTTTTCTCTTCGAGTAAGGCAACTGAACATTCGGTTAATTTCCCTACGATTTCTTCCAATTTTTGATTACTGTAAATCTGTAATTATAGTAAAAAACATTGTAACATTAATCGTAAAAGAACAACGGTAACGAACTTATACAAAGAAGCTAACAAAGTTGAGGAGTGTGTAAAACCTGTGATTGACGAGCAGAATTTGGTTTGGCAACGCTGTTTAAACTATAAGTTATCTGAAGCTCCAAAATTATTAGGTTTGTTCAATTTGGACAGAGCTTTATGCAGCCAAACGCGTCCATAAATGTTTTCAACACACATTTTCTGTTCGAAAAATAATTACTGGGCTTATACGTAGGTATAAGCTTGTTAATGTAGTATCAACAATTATATTAATACATATATGGTCATTTGTTAGTTCCAAGAGTTGAACGCAGATGTCGCCAGATCTCATTTTCTTAGGCGACCAAAGAAATATATATAACACCAACATATTTAGTGGTTTTTATTCGTCAGGTCGTCTAAAAAACGAACTATTGGCGACATCTGCGTTTCACTTTTAGAAATGATATAAAACGAGGGTACTCTAGCTCCAGAGAAAGTGGACAATCGTATGTAAGTACCGATGGGTGATTGACAGATGGCGCAGTAGGTAAAGTATGCTCTTTCATAAGGTTTGTTCGATTTGGCACAGTGCGGTATGACTGCGAAAATTGGAAATTTATCTCACGTCACATTCCCATAAAAAATTGTTTCTGATGTGCTGGAAACGTACGCCTGTGGCGCGCAGCTCAACTCCGCTTCTTTAATCATAAATATCTCTTTTCTACGTCAAAAATCTACTCCCCGAGTGGATGCAAAATTCTACATTATACTAGCGGCAGGTTGCAAATCGTGGAATCCACATCCATCATCCACTTAGCGTGATAAAACGTATACCGATAAAGTAAAACGAACAGAAAATAACTACCGCGCTTGTGCACGTGTTTGGCTGAATGGAACAAACCTATAAAAATATACGCGTTTTATTCATTAATAGTTGACTAAGTTATAAATAGATTTGTTCGCTTTGGCCAAAGCGTTATGCTGCCAAACACATGCACAAGCGCAGTAATTATTTCATAGTCAATAAGACCTATTTCCGAACATAAAATAATAACTGCGCTTGCGCATGCTTTTGGCTGCATAACGCGTCGGCCAAATCGAACAAACCTAATAAAGACCTGGATGCATGACCCTTCGGCCAAATAGAACAAACCTGTTACTTTCCATGATAAAAGTGGCCCTCTTACGAAGGATAGGTAAACTAACAAAGTGACTAGTTCTGCAGGTACCATTCATACATTTAACTTACCTTATATAACCCATATTTTTCCGATGCTAAAATATCAGCCAATTGAATACATTCACTTAACAACTTCGACTCAAATAGAACGGTTGCAAGCAATAAGACACATTCCGGTATACAAGTGGACCGTAAATAATCACCCTCTTCGGCACCACTCAACCAACCACCATCAGGAAACAGTAAAACATTATATAAGAGAGTTTTCGCAGACTTTGCCAGCTGTGACATGTTCAACTTCCACCGTTCAGTTTCGGCCTTAAACTGCGACACTCTGTGTTGGTGGGCAACTTTCTCCGACAAGTGTGCCCCTTCGTTTATATCTTCCGGAGGCAGAGGCTTCGATTTGAAATGTTTGAACCAAACATTGAATGCTTCTTGAGCATCTAAATAGGATTTGTAACTCAGATGCTCTTTAATGGCTTGCTTAACGTCTTGTGCCACATCTCCCTCGGCTAATATTAAACTTACGCTGTCAGACGGGATCTTATTAAATAGTAATTGAGCTGCGTCGAGTTTGCCAGCAGTTAAGAATTTAAATATGTACCCGTTGCTTTGTTTTATCGCTTCTGATCTATGATGCTCATAGAATAATAACCAATCTATCGCAGAAATTTTGTATTCATCCTTTGATGTAAGTTTTTGCTGTAATATAGCTACCAATTAGTGGTTATTGCATTTGGAAGATGAGCGATTAAATACCTGAAGTGAAATCTCATCCATTTCAATCGGTTTATCCCTTATATTTTCAACGACAGTCTGTGTGATGAGGTCGATATTTAACCCGCAGCTTTCGGCAAGTTTAAGTGCTTCATGTCTATCGTTATCATCGATTATTTTCTCCAAAAATGACGAATATATCATAACTTGTCTGGAAGAGCTAATTTTACTGACGTAAAATGCAACCAATTGAGTGTCCTCCATATTAGTTAATCGATTGATATATCTATAATAGAACACAAGGTAAAAAAGAGAATGGTGAAAACTGGCAGATTATACAATAGCATAGAGAGGAACTTCTTAGGCAAAAAAAACCAAAACAAATAGAAACAGAAATAGTGAAAAGAATTGTAAAAGTGACACTGATATATATGTATGAATATTGTACAACATAAAACAGAAAAGTAGATTAACAAGTACAGAAATGAGATTCTTGAGAAAAATCGAAGTAAAGACAAGAAAGAATAGAATAAGAATCGAGGTATTGAGAGAAAACCTGAACATAGTCCCTGTAGAAACAATGATAGAACAAGTCCAACTAAGGTTGTTGGGCCATGTAATGAGAAGAGATTAGAATGAAAGAAATGGAGAGAAAGAAAGTAGACCAAAAAGAACATGGAAGGAAGAGATACGGACAGCAGCTGTGAAAAGAGACATAAGATACAAAAGTGTTAGCAACTAACAGAAAAAAGTGGAAGGAAATATGAAAAGAAAAAACAAGTAAAAACTCAGCTTCTGAAGATACATCTGTTTCTAGCATCAAGTAAGAAATAAAGTAAAATTTATCTTAGTTTTCAAAATCTATTACTTACTTTTCCAATATTTTCTCAACTATTTCCCTGTTACTTGTCCTTCCGATCTGATCCAGAAACAATACGAGGTGAGACGCGAATCGTAAGAATTGTGTCGACACCTCAATGTCTTCAACATAATCATCTAATTTTTTATACAAATCAGGAATTTGGTCTAAGATTAAGTGTTTTTGGATGACCCGTTGCGGAGTGTGAGCTTCTGCACTCACGAGTTTATTGTTAGAAGCATCTAAAGTGGCAAATATCTCGTTAAGTGACATCCTAAAAGTAAAGATCTGAACAAGGTTTCAAGTAAAATGAACTGACAAATTCGTTTACCTTTGATTCCAGTAAAATTCCGGTAGATCTTGGTATTTTCGTCTAACACAATCTCGTATTTCTGATTCTACACGAACATCAATCATCACCTTTAAGTAAGCCCAAAGATAATCGTTCCAAACGTTACAGACTGATAGTATGTGTTTTAGATAACCACAGAATGTTGCTATTGTAGCTTTATCATATTTATCTGATTGCTTAAAAAATATATAGATGATTTAGGGAATTTGGCCACTAAACTATAAATACCTTCTCGCAATATTTGAAAGCCATTCTCTTCCAAAGATCTCTATTTTCATTTCCTTCCATTTGTTCCAAATCAGTTTTCTCTGTGTCCATCACCTCATCTAAAACTTCTTCATCTCCAGTCTTCTTAGCTTCTTTAGCGGGATCGTGATGTAGCTTCCAACCATCTAATAACGCGGCTCTCCATGCATGACCACATTGAACGCAAAGCTATGAATGTTGTGACATAGAGGAAACTGATAAACTAAATTTTAAAGACGTACCTTTTGAGCCTCATCTAATTTTCCACAACGTATGGCACTAAATGCATGGCGGCACAAACGTTTCTCATCTTCCACGTCTAAATCATGAAGTGGCTTTTTCTCTTCGGCCGCAGCATCTGGATGCAACTCCGTAACTATTTCACGTGTGCTTTTAAATACAATACTATCCTTAGACATTAATTGATGTAATGTGTTTTCCCAACCAACAGTGCTGTCTGAGAAATTTAAAATATCATCATAATTCTTAGCAGCAATGCTTTCGAGCCAATCAATTACTAATTGAGTCTCCCGCACTAGATGATCCCTCTTAAAAAGGTTTACCATACATAATTTTTCACTTAAACCATAGTATTGTTCTTCTTCATTTTCCATCGATTGAATCGTTAGACGATCTTGATATAATACAAATACCAGCCTCCATGTATTTTGCTCGTTTTCTAACCATGCTTCTTCCCTCTGTGATTGTTGTAAGGCCACTTTAGATTTTAATGTTTTAATAACATTTAACGTATCCGAGCAGCAACGTGCTAGGTCACACACCATATCCAAAGCAGCTTGGCTGTTGCTATGAGTCTGCATCACCTCGAGGAATTCGATGTATAAGCTATTGACCGCATTATTCCAAGGTTGATTTGCTTCTAATACTGTACCGGTCGTAGTTAAGTTCTGGTTAGTCAATCTAGTAAAGGTGCTATCAATCAAGGTGGTCATATTCCGATATGTGTCGTGCCCATCTTGTAAATATTCTAATTCGTCAGGCATCAAAGTTACCGATACGTTTCTTACATAGGGGCTTCTTGGTTTTTGTTCTTTAAATAGGCCTTTTTTAAAAAGCTTACTTCCTTGTGAAGGAGATACCGACTCTTCTAATATCCGTATGGATCTACTTAATTCGTTTTCCATTTTTTCTCAAGTAAAATCAAACATTAAAAATTAAATCTTACTAGGCTTGCGTAACATAACCTAGGTTATGAAAATTTTTAAAATAACCGACAATGCACGAAATCAGACGAAATTTTAGTGTGTTCTCAGAGAGCCAACCGTTGAATGGAAATAAAATTAATACCCTAATGCGTTGGTCTACCTCCAATGATTGGTTCATTTTAAAAGCGGCGGCTCGTGAGCAGCTATGCACAAACACTGAACATTTATTATTATTAATTATTGTTATGGTAGTTATTCAAAATAAAATAAATTAAATCTAAATGATCTCTTAAAATTTTCGTGTATTTAATAAGACAAACATTAAAATGCAGAAATTCTTGACGATAACCCTACGTATTTTAATAAATCATTATAACAAAATCTGCTTCAACAATGACAAATTAATTTTGGAAATTGTGCTCCCATTTCCCAGCTGTTCGCGGGCACTTTGTACACGTGCGCAACGGTGTACCATGTTGTCAGATTTCGTTTAATACTTAATACTTGTAGACCGGTTTGGCGGAATTAATTTAAATTAAACCCGTCTTTGGCTTTTTTTATAATCTTATAGTTAAGAGCTAGTGAACACCCTTATATTTTTTTATTCAGAATGAATTAATAATAAACTGTTCGCTACCTTATCACGTTTAATACACTTCATATTTTTCAGGATTTGACTTCTTTAAAATGTGTAATATTATACTTAAAGAACTATCTTCAGATATGAAAAAAAAAGAAAAGTTCTTTGTTGTAAACTAGTTTTAGCAACTATTTTGTTGTTTCAGGATAAACACTTATTGTAAATAAGAGATTCAATAAATTCAATAAACAATTGTTTTATTTCCTGTATTTTCTTCCAAGAAAAACAATACACACTTAAAACAAAACATTTATTACTTCACACATTGGCAGTGATGTTTTTCTTTCAAACGTATAAAATTCATATCCCCCTATCACTGCAGGGTTCTCTATGAAGTCCTGCTCACAAACCTCTCTGCAGAAGTTGCAGAGAGGTGTTTTTTTAAATACGAAATGAATACAAATGTTATAATAGTGTATTAGATTTTACTTTGTGACTATATTTCTACCCAAAGAAGGTGTGGCAACGCCGTGCGGTATTCCCGTAAGCACTGTATTGTTTTCTAAAGGACGAATGGCTAGGGTTAATTTCACTCTATTCAAATTGTTTAAAAATACTAACATCGCACAGTAGTAAGTGAGATACCTCTATATGTTAATTTTGCAACTAGAAAGTGATGCAAATAGTTCCATAAGAGCCTGTATTGTCTTCTAAAAGGCGAATGGACTATAGGTATCCAAATGTTATGGTGCTATTAAACACTGGAATAGTGGTACAATTTGTAAAAGTTAATGAACCAAATGTGTTATCGAAGTAATTAGCTCCACAGTTCCTGGGTTAAAAACCTTTTTTCCTGATAGGACATGCGTTATATCCTACAAAACAGTTATTCCAAAGTGTAACAATTATCACGAAACAAACCGTTCTAAAACAGGACCTTTATCTACTGTTAAAATTTCTTTTTACTGTTCAAAATCCATTAAGTATCACTGATATTTGAAGAGCGTACGTGCTAGCATGTGTCATTATTACGTGTCTGATGAAACGTAGATGAAATATATGTTGCTGGTGTTTTTACAATTATAATTTACCTACAATCTTATAATTTTTAATTCGGGAGAATTCAGAAGTGCATTAAACTTGAAATAATATTGAAACATTATTACTGATTTTTCTATCGAAAACCAAACGTTTGTTCGAATATTGTATTTTATTAATTAGTGGGGCATTACCCCATATCTTATAGCAAATTATCTTCGTATAAGGATCATTCCAAACACAATCCCATTTTAGAACGCTTATATATTAGTCGGCTGATCGATGTCCCTTTTTTTACTTCTTTCAGACTATGTTTTACTTACCCATTTTTGGTTCTCGAGAAGCCGTATAGTATTATAGTAGATCGAATTGTAAAGCGGAGCACGAAAACGGCCGGCACGGGCATATCTAAGTATTGTTTTCTTTCTTAGAACATACAATTAAAATGAAAATATCAGTATTGTGCTTTATATGGCGCATATTACTAAAATAGTCGTACTATGTTGTGTGTGTGTTTTTATTGGTGTGTATCTCGTTCGTCCAGATGGATGTGTAAGTACTATATGCCGGCGTGTGCGAAAATCGAAACTCGTTCCTTGATAAATTAACTCTCTCAATTTGAATTACAATTTTATATCGTATTCGAACTAAACGAAAGGTTTTTTTTTTAAATAACGATAAGACAACATAACCTTAATACACTTGTCAAAATTTAACATCGTTTTGCAGTTGTTTGAAACACATCCATACAACTTGAAATCCGATATTTGTATCCTTATGTATGTAGCACGTGGATGCCGAAAACGAAGAGTAAACACTCGGCCGGCCAGGATGAATAATACATTGGCCAAAATGAAAAGCCAAGTCGTTTTTATCTTGGACGGGAGGAGCTCGCGTGATTGGACGAGCTTCTGAATTTCAAATGGAATCCGTAAAAATATACGTTCGGGCCGTGGTTTGTTAGCGGTTTTTATGCGACATTGCCTATTTCGTGGCTAAAACCTATAAATGGTGTTCGTCACTATATTCGCCAAATTCAAATGCCAATCATTGTAAACAAAGGAACGCCGTTTCCGAACGTGAACCCTTCTGTCTACATATACGACCAAACTCCCAATATAGAAACGATGATATTCTTTTGACATACCGCTTTGAATTATAACTGGTACAGTGTATGTGTGTATTTGACAAAAACGAAGCGTTAATCGCATTCTGGATATTGCAATTTTTATAATGATTGAATTTAGAAGAAAAAATATCACGTGAAGGTACTGAATGATCACAATAAGTCTGAGGTTGCTAGTAAAGTATCTCTAGATTAGCAAGGAAATAGGTAGTTTAACTTTTTTAGATTGCACAACCTGATCTTTTCCATCTAATGTCAAAATATTAACTGTCATCCCAAGGATTAGACAGGCTCAAGATTGGGGGGGGGGAGGGGGAGGAGGTGCACTAGTATACCTTTGGTGTAAACCAGAGCTTACTCGACCAATATAAGGCTCTGAGTGCAAAACTTTATCTAGTAGAGGGCTCTGAGTGTAGAACTCTGCATGGAGTATTTTAAATTTATATTACAATTCCTTTAGTTTGGTTTAGTTAATAGTTCTTTTGTTTTTTACCTATTGTTTAATCATTATCGTTATTTTTATTACTATTGTGTATTTCGTCTGTAAGGATTGACGTGTCCCGAATTAATTATAATTTTGTTAACGCACGCCGAGCTAAAAATGATTCATCGCAAGGTACCTGGATCCGACTGTAGTTTTTAGTGTAATTATATTCCTAATGGCTATGTTTTTGTTGAGTAGGGTAGATTAATGTTAGAGCGAATTGTTTTCCTTCAGAGTCTTTAGTGTGTAAGTTGCTATTGTAGAAGTCAGTACGTGAATAAACTTATTGTTAAAGTTGGTTGGTGCGTTATTGTGTTTGGAAAATAAGTAGATCTAACATTTTTGTGGGGTAAGAGTAATCTGAACAGTGTCTTTATTGTATTCCGTCTGGTAAGCAAAAAGGTTAATTTCAATTGTAAATATAACTTTCAACAATGCGTTGCTCGAAGCCCTTGAACATAATTATAATTGAAAATAGAACATGTGCTACTTAAAAATCTGCATGGCAGAATGCATACACTTTTTGGCATAGTTTGTGAATGACGTTATGCGAAAAAAAGCTTGTATAGAAGAATCAATAGAATTTTGGATGACATTATTGTGTCAAGTTTGAAATATATGAGATTTCTCGCGGTAGCCTGTTTAGTTGGGTTCGCAGACCACCAGAGGGATAGGCACACAATTTTAGGGTTAAGTGCTCCAACTATCCTTACTATATTATCTCTGCACAAGATTGAGAAACATGGAAAACATTAACATAGGTGGATGAATAATGGCTGATGGTGATCCTAAGTTTGTATTTACCGCATAGAGTGCAACATTATATCTTCATTATAATGGTGCTTTTGCGAAATGCAACATTAAATGCCGATTGTTTTCGTTACTATCAAGCTTTCAGCATTTTGTAACTGAATATTATATAACCGAAGATGTTCTGGAAGATATTAGGCAACGAAAATTTGAATTGGAGCAATAAATTAAATTGTTGTCATTAGTTTAAGGAAACTTTACAGGATGATGATTCAGATTTAAGGTTTTGGGGAGATGAAGCGTGGTTTCATTCGTCGAGATACTTAAACCCACAAAATTATCGTACATGGCCAATAGATAATCCATATGTGTTTTTGAGAATCTCTGCATTATTATGTAACGCAATATTAGATTATAATCTATAAACTTTAATAATTATATTGTTTCATCATGAATTAAGAAAAAAATAGTAAATTGAAAAATTAGATTTTTATATCGTGTAGACTTAAAAGTAACAGTATTTTACTTATATGTATGACGATAACATAACCAATAAAGAGTAACAGGTAGGTTGGCCAATTTTGCAAGGTTGGCAACTCAGTACAGTCATCATAGATTGGCCGTGAAGCATTTACTATTATATTTCTGATAAGTGAAGTTTAACGTGGTGATTAAAAGTTACAAGTAAAACTTATCAAGCGCGTTATTTTAACCTAGGATCTTTTATTTGCATAATATTTAAAATTAATGCCATTGCTGATAATGTAGATTACTGCAATGACAATCCATAAGGTACGTAGGTAAAGTAGATTTCTGCTTATGTCATTTATTATGTACAAAATAAATTTATTGTTGTAAGTTTGAGCTAAGCTAAATACTCAATCAATATTGAACATTGTAACCAAATTAAAAAAAAAATAAGCTCATTGTCGCTGGGTTATGGTTTCATTAAAACGGAAATTATTATATGTGGTTTAGTATCTGGGTTTAAGCGTCTAATACGACAGTTCTTTGCATATATTGAGTCAAAAGTAGGTTATGATTTAATTACACATAAAATAAAAGAAAATACAACATACAAAAGCTTTGTTCCATCACGCGGTTCACCCAGGTCATGTTAACCAATCAAAAAACATATTTCAGTTCCCCAGAACTCTAATCTGTTGTCCTATTGTTTCCCGTCATCACAAACCGTACGCGAACTGCATGCTGGAAATATAAAGGTTTTCATATAGAAATTAAAAAAACTTATCCCTACTATTGAATTCCTCCTTCGTGTGGTAAATTACAGACGCATCAACGACGTGCATGCTACGAAAGACCGTGTAAGGTCAAACAGACAACAAATCTTCGCAATAATATTGAGTGGTAAATGTTAAAAGAGAAATTTAATTTGGCGTAATTTTACTACTAGTACACAAGAACAGCAGCATACTCGTGCACTTCACAAGGTTTAAAATTGCAAACGTTTCTCACAAATGTGTATGAGAGTGTATGTAATAAGAGCAAGATTGGTTATAGTTCTGTAAGGTAACCGCCATCTTGTTTTTTTTAATAGGAACAAGGGTTTAACTTTATTCATATAAAAAGTATTTACTCCATAGTACCTAATCAACAATTACATTCGTAATTGTTATTTCTTACTCATATCAAGCACAAATAATTACCATTAATCAACAAAAATCCACGTTAATATGACGAGTTTGTGCTTATTTCTCTCTGACCTCAAGTATCTGATCAAGTATCCGACTTGATAGTGGGAATCCACGTATTCCCGAAACACGTGTCGTCCAGAATTAATTAATACTTTGTGCGGGACGAGTAATCCGAACAGTGTCTTTATTGAATAAACGTAAACGCCTATTAAACATTTTACTAAAATATTTGTCATTACAATTAAGTGTTACTTTCAAAGAAATTCACAAAGATTATAATAAAACTGACATTTCACTTTCAAATTACGCGCCATTATTTACATTGTGGCAGTGTAGGTATACGGACGGCGATTGCAGCGCTATCTACTATGTTCTTAAAGAGAATCGACTTTAGTGATATGATCCATATACGAAAATGTATGACGTAGGTAACTGCCACATAAGAACTAACGAACTGTATATATGTCGCAATTCAGTCATTAAATCGCTTCATTTATCGCATCGAATCTATATTAACAAATAAATTAAATCGCATGTGCAATGGGTAATATTTTGACATTGACATATAATTTTTATTTAAGCGTGATTTGTAATATCTAATGGTTTTTATACGAATACTTTAATTTTGGACAAAATTAGTTAGACATGACAGGCAAATATTGACCTTCTAGAATTGTATTATACATTTTTGCTTTAGTAATTTCTCTAATGTATTTAAAAAAACGGCAATTTTATAACATACCAACAACATTCGCGCGGCAATTTAACTTTCGCGTTTGTTGCATTTTTGTTGCACAAAGAAAGCACAAATTCACGGCGATTTGGTTGTTCGTGATTGCAACCGGAATTCACTTCGTTTTTTCGGTCCTTCTCGCTCCAGCACACATTTCTATGGGAACTGAGGAATTCTTAAATTTCGGCGACTTGAGAATTCCCGTACGGCGAAACCGACCCCACCTGGTCGAAATCGAGATATATTTAGAAGGCGGAAGAGATTCTGTGGGAATGAAACTAACTTAATTTATATTTAGTTGGATCTTCTCCGTATAATATAAACGACGGGCCACATCCTTGACGCCTTATCGCAGGCCTCATCTGAGATTCGTTCTCGCTTTCTGTTTGGCTGTGCCCCTTCGCGTTGTTCGTTCTTTCGCCTTCTCCAGCCGGCGTGATTATATCTGAGGGACAGAGGGTCCCTTTTTTGATTAATGTTAGGCCTATATCGGCACGGTGTCAGGTGTTGCAATGTAGTTTTTTAAAGACCCTAGCGGTAGCATGAAATTCGATTTTATATTCCTCCTCCTAGCGTAAAAATCCATGTATACCTATTAGGGCATACCCTCATACATATGATGATTGCAATAATATTTACAAAAGTGCTTATACACACGTCGGCATCGGGTTACGATAGTTTACTCAATTTCTTAGTCCGAAATTGCGCTTCTGTACTGTGTACTCCATTATGTTTCATCTTTAATACAGGTATTCGTACAAGAACTTTCCCTGAGCTGTGGAAAATCGGCAAGATTAATCCTATTGTTATTGAACTAAGTAGACTGTATATTTTTATGTGATGAATTAAAAACTGTAACTGAACTACGTTAATGATGAACTGGTATGTGTGTTTTTTAATGTCTGTGTCGTAAATGCTAATATGTCAATGCATATTATGGGTATTTTTACGACAGCGCATGCGTGAATGCATGGTGTGTGTTTAGTTGCTGGGTAACATTTGGTGTGTATCTGGTTGCAGTGTATCACCTATACAGTGACTTACGAACCGCTCTAGGTACGCATTTTTCATGATACGAACTTTATTCATGCCACATTTTAACGTTGAGATGCGAACTTGAATTCGACATACGAACTTTAATGAAGTAATTCGATAATACATTCCAATATTGGTGGGTATACAATAAAAAATTGATTTGTGTATTTACACTGGCGATGCCGAGAGATTCGTTTCATCTTTGACGCTTGAAAGAAAAGAGTTATACATAAATGCGCTCTGCTATGGCAAGAAACAGAGAAGGCGAGGCGAAAAACATGCCTAATTATGGGCCAGAATTTCCCGTAATGCATTTATGAACTGTTATCGTATAGTGAAAGAAAGCTATTTCTTCAGCATGCACAAAGCTGCGAGCGATGTTCTGCTAGTTATTACAAGGTGTGTCGCTTGTGTATACTAATCCCTTCTTTGAAATTTTGTGTTTAGTTTCTGAATAAAGTTTCAGTGATTGTTTACTTCAAATATGGGGTCAAAAAGAGTTAAGAAAGAAGAGAAAAAAAAAAGATTACAATGGAAATAAAGAAACAGATTGTTGAGGAATACGAGAAAGATGCTAAACAAGTGGATCTATGTAAAAGATTTAATTTATCCAAATCCACTGTAGGTACAATAGTTAAGAAAGTAGATTATTACAAGAAATTAAATGTGGCGAAGGGGGTATCTATAGTGTCATCTCGCCGGAATAAGACAATTGAAGAAATGGAGAGTCTGTTGCTTCTTTGGATCAATGATCGGCAACTGAAGGGAGATAGTGTATCGCAAAACATGATTTGTGTAAAGGCGCAAGCGATTTACCAAGATCTTCTATGACAAATGCCATCATGCAGTACATAAACTACTGAAGAATTCAAAGCAAGCAAGGGATGGTTTGAGAAATTTAAGAATAGGCAGGTATCCATAGCGTTGTGCCCAAGCGGCTAGTGCTGACAAAGTAGCAGCTGAAAAGTTCGTGAGTGAATTTAAAACACTAATAGCAGATTACAAGCCCGAGCAAGTTTTCAATTGCGATAAAACTGGGCTATTCTGGAGGAAAATGCCCAAGAGAACTTTTATTACAAAGGAAGAGTTATCAATGCTTGGCCATAAACCAATGAAAGAGAGGCTAAGTTTGCTTTTTTGTGCAAACGCAAGCGGTGGTGTAAAACCAAAGCCTCTGCTAGTTTACCACTCAGGAAATCCTGGGTTTTTAAAAAGGAGAATGTCGATAAAAATCAGCTCAGTGTAATGTGAAGACCTAACAACAAAGCGTGGGTAACTAGACAACTATTTACAGAATGATTACCGAAGTATTTGCTCCCACAGTACAAGGATACCAGCATGAAAACGGTCTGCCCGAGAAAGTTCTCTTATTAATGAACAATACTCCAGCTCATCCACCACAGTTGGGGGAAGATTTAGCTGAAACATTTGGCTTTATTAAAGTAAAGTTTTTACCTCCTAATACCACGCCTATTTTACAACCAATAGATCAACAGGTTATAGCAAATTTCAAAAAGCTTTATACTAAGGCTCTATTTCAAAGATGTTTTGAAGTTAAGACAGACACGGACTTAATTCTCCGACAATTCTGGAGAGATCATTTTAAGATTCTTCATTGTTTAAGACTCATTGGGAAGGCGTGGGGAGATGTTTCTGTAGGAACTTTAAACTCTGCCTGGAAAAAGTTGTGACCTGAGGCTGTCCAAGAAAGTAATGTGGAAAAAAATGAAGAAGTTCTTGATGCAGTTACAAAAGACTAATTCCTTCTCTTCAGAAAAATACGGTAACAGATTCTGGTGCGATAAAAAGTATTGTTGGTTTCCGTACTAAGACAATTTTTTTCATTTAAACGAAATGCTAAAATTTCAGAAGCTTCTTTTGATAGGTTCAGATCTCCTACTAAGCCACTTAGTTCCTTTTGATTAAATCGTTGAGGTTCTGATTGGCTAAATATGTAGTCTGAATCAGAACCTTCACTTGATGTATTGCGTCGGGTTTATGTAGTTTTCGATCATTAGAGAATCTAGATGTGCTGGCTTGTACCTCACATGATTTTAATTGAGGTCGTACGACAGAGGATAAATTAGGATATGACCACTTACTTCAATTTCCAGGATTAATTCCGTTTATTTTCACAACACAGAAGTAGCAATCGTGATGATTTTCTCGCCAAATCACGGGTGTTTCGAACTTTATTGCATTCCTTTTTCCATTGGACCATTGTCGCAGACACACAATACATTTCTGGCACACGATATGAGGTGCCCGTGATTTGTCTTGATTGCACTATGTTATTTTAAAGTACTGAAGATACGCAGTTTTTACGAAGTCTGATATAGGTTTTCGATATTTTTCACAGATATATTCGCCACAAATATAGAAAAAAAACAATTAGGATTATATAAACAATGTCTTCTTGACGAAGCCATATCTAAAACAACAAGAAAATATATCTTAGTGTCCGTCCAAACATAAAAGTCAAGACAAAATTGATAAATGCGGGTAGTAAGCTGTAACTCAAAAACATAATAAATAATAACGTGCTTTATTGTCATGAAAATTACAAATTTTATCGACAAAGCTAAGGAAAATTACAATCAAAAGTTAA
>JARFOC010000185.1:442440-453884 GCA_031763485.1 Osmoderma eremita | reverse complement strand
TACTTGCTTCTTCAACGGCAGCACTCACATTCATAGTTTTATTAAAATAATTTAAAACATTTGCAATCATACACTTCGTCAGGCTAAATTTTTCTCCCTTGCGCCGTTTTCTCCCTACAGGCTCCATTAATGCAGTGAAAGCTGTAATTAAATTTATAGGTTATAAAATTTCTAAAAATCAAGGAAAATATCCATATTACCCTGTGCACGCTCGAAAAAGATGGAAGCGTTCTGAGAAGAACGATTTGTACTACTATATATAAACAAATTAGCCTGGAATTTAACTAAAAATATTTTTAAACTACGACGATAGCGATTGACAGCAATCGACGCTAATATACAGATAAATAGGTATTTTTCCGACGCCGATATATGTAATAAGTTGCAACATAGCAATGGAAAGCTAATGACAGCAACTAAGGATAGTAAGAGATAAAAGTTGCTATTATATCCAATACTGCATACGGAGTTTGAGACGATTTATAGTAGGCATCTCTTCGTCATGCTTTGATGAACGAATAGTAGCCCGAAACAGCTCTCTGTGCGTGGAGAGTATCTGTTGCTATATAACCAGATGTGCTGTGTTGTCCTAAAAATATGATATATTTTTGATATATTTTATATTTGATGATTCTGGGATTTTAAGGATAATTCAAAAATATACAGGCTCATTCATTTAAAATAAGAAAGTTGTTTTTTACTTGCTATGTAATTGGATGTGCTTAATATTGCTACATATTTTGCTTAATGACACCAAATCGCTATTAGTATCCTACCAAATTTATATCGTTTAATATCGATCGCTGCAGTTTGTAGTGCGACAGCCTGTATATACGTACAATTTTGATAGTTGGTCAGTGTCTTCTAATTTTCGATTTGAACGGCGCAAGGGATGATGGGCCTTGGGCGAGCCTCTTGGGCGATCCTTTGCCGAATTTTACTTTTCTTTGATCTCCAGTGCTGCAGTCGATTGTGTGTATGTGCGAGGGCTTTAAACGGCACTGCAATTGACAGAAGATTGATTAAACTGCGGGTAGTATAGATGACGCCGAGATAAGGAAGATAGCAGAGAAATGTAGCTACGTATAGTTATTTACTTGCATTCCGTTTCATTTGCTACGTAAACACATATCTTTTCTGGCAACAAATAATATCGCAGTACCCCAAGTGGCAAAAGATAACTAATTAATTAAGTTGTGTAATCGTGCAGAACATTGAATTTTGTGTAAAGGTGTGAAATATGTAAGACATAAAAGCAACAAAATAAGAGAGTTTACACTTTGTATTGGTGCTCAGGCATAATTACGGGTTTTTATGTCAGAGGAACTGTTACACAAAAGCTATTCAACGCACTTGTATGCAAACCTCTTTAACGTTTACTTAGATCAAAACAATCTAGGCAATAGTAACATTAGTTTATCTTGTATTGCCGTAACCAAGAACACTTACGGATTGGCTGTTTACCTACATATACTTATGGATGATTGTCAGGTGGGCGTGGCTTGCTTGTGTTAATTAAAAAATGATTTGCTTGGACACGTTTAGTATATTGAAATTATTGTCGGTACATACCTCCTTTAGAGTGAATTTAACCAATTGAGACAGGCATTTATAACAGTCATTTTAAATTTCTATCTATGAAATAAGCAGCAAGTTTTCAAAATGAACAAGGTGTCTTCCTAAAAACTGGATATTTGATTACAAATCTATTTTTCATTTTAATATCCCTTTTTAAATTTTACAGATTTCACTAGAAAACTCTTCTTTTTAATGAAAAGTAAAGCTACGATCAAAGACCCAGTCCTGCGCATTAACACTTCTTGAGACAAAACTGCCTGTACGTATGTATCTACCAGCATGTCCTATTTTTTTAAAAATAATAAGTGTTCCCCTTTTCCAAATTACACCTTTTTTTCTATCCATATAAAAGAAAGGTAATGGAATATGCTGCCATTGTGTGGTCTCTACTCACCACACAATGGAAGCATATTCATTCTATTGTCCTTGAAAAAATCCAGCGCCAATTTCTGAAATAGCTCCACTTTAAGGTGTACAACATTTATACAAGTCAAGGACATGATCACAAAATCTTACTTGATCTGTTTCATATAGACCCACTTGAAGTTCGTCGCAATCGCAATGACATTAAATGTCCGTTCGGGGTAACACTGGAATATGTAGGCTCCTATTGCATAACATAGCGTTTCGTGCAACACACCACCCAACACGCTTCCATAAAATATTCTATTGTTAATTTACCAAACCCAGATATTAATGAGATCACCTCCTCATACAATTTGCCATTATTTCAATATTGTGCGGGCAATTCAGTAGTAAAGATAGCAAGGACTGTGGGGCAGCACAATAAACACACTGTTCGGATTACTCCTCCCCCAACAGGTATTAATTAATTCGGGACGACACGTGTTTCGGGAATACGTGGATTTCCATTATCAAGTCGGTTACCGAATGGCTTTCAAAGATCAGTAGATTTGAAATTTTCTACCTTACCTCATTTGTTAAACGAATGAACAGTAAATGATAGGATTGTAACTTTAGGTTTAAATTTAGGTTATACCTAGTTAATGCATACATAGATTATCTTGTTTAGCTATAGTTATTATTCATAGATACTATTCTTACCATTGTCCCGTATGATTAGATTATAATCTGTTGAGCTAATAAAGAAAAATTGTTATTATTATTTGTATCAAAGAGGATGCCAATTTAATAGAACACATATTGTATGTTCATTGAAATATTGCCATACTCGACTTGTATCTCTGAAATATCTTACCAAAAACTTTGTATAAAATGGGCTTTAAATGTCTGCTCGTCAAGTAATCAGGAAAGTTAAGGTTTTTATAACTATTGTTGGTCAATCAAATTAGTTATAATTCAAGCTTACTTGTACATTTTCAATTTCAGAATAGTCCTACATCCTCTGATGCCGCATCCCGCATTTCAACCTCTAAACATCAACATTTTTCTAACCTTACTCTCCTATCGCTCTGTCTTTCATGTGTCTAATCTAATCTTTCTATGTTTATGTGGACCTTCCATTCCTTCTTCTGTTTTTGAATGCGTACATGAACGCGCTTTTCGGGCAAAGATCTTTTTCCATTGTTATTCTATTTGTATCCTAGCTGTCCATTTTATTTCATGATCGGGCGTATGTTGCAGTTTTGATATTCTGCATGATCTTGTCGGGAAGCCCATCTCCACAGTATCTATGGCGTTCTTATCTTTTCAATTATTTGCCAGCATTCCGACCATAGGTCACAATCGATCCTCCTACAACACGGGATATTATTAGTTTAGTTTCTAACTGCATGGTTTTCAACGATAGTAGTGAGCCCAGAATTCGGAAAACTTTTCTGCCTTATTGTATTCTATTTTGTGTATCCTCTTTTGTTGTGCCTTCTTTTGGCAGGATGCTTACTAAGCACTTATATGCTTTACAACCTTTTATTTCACTGAGTCGTAGTTATCGATCTTCTTTGATATTTACTTCCTACGTTTATATATTCAGGTTTTGTTAAATTAATACTTATACTTATTTATTGCATTGCTCTTTTATTTATCTAAACATATTACCTCTTTTAGAAATTTTGCCAATTTGTTAAGAAAAATGTTCTTATTTCTTTTACTATACAAACCACAAATGTAATTAGTGTTATTACATTTTTGGTTTTGTATAGTAAAAGAGATAAGAAATTTTTTTTATCAATATAATTTTATTTTTTCCATACTGGAAAGAGCTTGTTGGTTATATAACTCCAAGCAGTTCACATTAATAGAAAATAAAAAATCAGATACGCCCATCACAGAAGCAACTACAAACGTACACCAAGGAATACCTTCCATATATTGAACGGCTTCCAATTCGAATCAATTAAGAACTGATATTAAGACGTATCAATTTAAACCGCAGTAATCCAATCTATTTATCAAAAGCATGTTCAATCATACATTTTTTTTAATTACTGTGCCAACGCAAGTTTTGTCAGTAGGTACACCGTACGATTTAGCAATTGATCATCGCCCAGCCGTTTTTATACGTTTCACGCTACGTAACTGTTTAGACTCGTTATCTAGTGCAGTGACGTTGATTGATTCTCTCTATATCTGAAAGGAACCGTGAACTTCATTTTTTTTCATTTTTTTAAGTTCACGTCCTCTCTCGAAACTTAACTTACCGTATCTACGCTTATTATTACATTGACCGACAACTCGCCTCTCGATTTCACACTGTAAAAGGCGAGTCGCAAGTAGGTAGGAAAAAATGGAAATGTTTGGTATCTATTAAACAGGTAATGAAGACGTCTATAGTATTGGGCACTGGAATGTTGGTCGAGTAATTTGTATTTCACAGATACGGGAAGACGCTGTCACTACTAAGAATTGAAAAGGCTTCCATTTGTGCAAATCTCCAACGCTTATGTTAATGCTACCTGTATTGGAATAGGCAATATGTCAAATCGGTACTTTTTCCTTTGTTAGGTTATCACACAAAAAAAAGTCAAAATATTATAACTTTTAAATTAGGTGAGCATTATATTTCTATGATAATAGACAGTATACAAATAACTTGAAACCTATATAACAAAATTTTTTTTTTCATCAAAAATGAAATCATGAAATGGAACTATAAGCCCAAATTATAACTGAATAATTCCATTCCGACTTCATGTAATTAGTTTTAACCCATCTGCTCTGCTTCGCGTATAATATCTAGAAAATTAGAAAAATAAACTATCTGGTGTGTGGCAGCTGAAATTTTACAATTTAAAATCACATTTTGTATAATAATAAATTAGGCATTTCTGTACTTGAAACAATACGTTATGGTAAACGATTTTTTAAAATTAAATGGAATCAGTGATCAATTTCAAAATTTTTGGATAGCATTTCATCAAAGCTTACAGTTTCCAAATATCTAACGTGTAAATTATTGTTCCTATATTCAAAAGGAAACTGTCTGAGATAGGCATTGGTGTAAGCATATCCTTCCCGCTGAACCATTTAGCTTGGCATCACCTCGTTGTCATTTCATTCCACACAAAATTTCCTCATATGAAACCCACATGCTAGATGCATAATATAATGCCATATGTCCATGCAATTGTCCAAATGAATGCAAATGTCACGTAATCAAATAAGTTCGGGCGGTTTTTGTTTAATTCCTAGTTCTAAATAATTGAAAATGGCATCGCATACAACTTTGATTCGAGGTTGTTGGTACAAACTTGCTACCAAAGCTGCAATGGTGGCGCGAAAAATATGTACCACATTCGGAGATGATGCCGTAAGTGATTGAACAGCACAGAACTGGTTCAGTCGTTATCCATATGATTTTCTTTGCCACAATGGAGGTATTTCCGTTTCGATAACCTGAAGCTAGATAATGAGCGTCAGCTGACCTTCGAAATAACGGCGGCTGGTTCCCGTGACCTCTTCCACCAGGCATCCATTTTCTTTAATGACTGATCACCAATAACTAATTCTGCGTTAATTTCGACATCGCGATTTCAATCACTTTGGTATACGTTAATTTATGTTCCCTAAACAATCTTTGACGTATTATTTCATTCTTCAATCCAAAAACTAGTTGATCCCTTAAAGTAGGTCCAAAATTGCAAGTTTTTGCCAATTTCTTTAACATTGCTGCGAAATTAGAAATAGATTCTCCTTTACCTTGCATGCGACGCCGAAACTTAAATCTTTCAGCTATTTCCGACGGCTCAGGTTGCAAGTGATTAGCTCTACCAAATCTTCAAATTTACAATCTTCGGGTTGCACAAATCTACCAGCAATTCAAATGCTTCGCCTCCCATTACGGTTTGCAGTGCGGCCTTTACGCTATTAGCCTTGAAAAAACTGGTGCACACGTGCAACGTACGAAGTCTTGCACACTAAATTATTCAACTTTCCCAATGGAAGCCAGAATTTATATAAAATATGTATATTCGCACTTTCCTCGTGGCCAAAATGTAGTAACTTATACTTCAAAGTCTTTACAAACACTATTTAATTTTAAAACACAACTTATCTTACTGAGGTACAGGACAGAATGCGGAACTCGATACAAAATAACGACTACACAAAAATAATGCAATAAAAAACCTTAAAGGAAAATAAGAACTAAGAGTGTACATTGAGCACCAGAAATAGCTAACATTTAATATTAAACATATTAATACTTACTTTACTACAGAAGTCATTGAGTGTGATGGTAATTACTTCCAAGAATAATAGTGTATTATTTTGCCTTAATAAATATATATATAGTTTAGCATCAGAAACCGCACGAACTTATTTGGTTACCTAGTACGCATATGCGCATACTGTGATGTTAAAAGAAACTTGCATTAGCCCAGGTTTTAGGTGTCAATAAGATTGTAATGCTGATTTAATTTTATTCCTATATTTCTATGTTGTAGAGCTAATTGATATTATGCTCATGAGTTTTATATTGACTCCTTCTTAATGCTGACTCAAGTAATGAACCAATAAATTGTTTAGCTACTTCTCAGGGCCTTCGGTTCTTTAGGGATTGTAATTGATCTCAATCAAAAATGGACCTCATTTAAGTCATTTATTATAACAAACTGTGAAAACATGTATTTGTAAAAACCAAACATTAACAAATAAATATGTGATGAACACCTATATAGTAATAAATGATGCTGCTAAACTTACATCTAGTAAATCATATCCACAATTTTCTCTATTCTATAATTGTTGCCCTCTATATCTTAAATTGGTTTCCAAATATGTAGGAAGACCTCTATTTTTGAATTGGGCGTGGTTCAGAAATCACGCGATTTACTCCAATACAATTTGGTTTTTCTATGGGATTGGCGTTGAGTGTCTTGCAACACGGGGGCATTACACATAACTGAATATTTACGGTTCCAAAGCTAAAAGATACCTGGAGTATTCAATATCAGTCACAAGGATTTCCTTGTGCGCGTACTGGAAATATGACTCGGTCTCCAATTGTGATTGCCGGGAATGTCTCTGCCCAGGGTTCTTTGTAATACCTCCTCTGGATTCTACTCGTTACAGGCTCAGTATTATAAACAATTTACACAAGTATGGAACAATAGTTTAATTACAGATTACTGTCTCATTAATTTAGTGTAATAATAAATTGTTACTTCTTTTTATTTTGATAAGGATAGGATGTCACGTTTTTATTGTACAACATTTGTTTGATAGGAACGGGATTATATGTGCTTCTCGGGCAACGCTTTTGGCGTCCTTTTCGATTTGCAGCCTTCTGATTGGCTCCTTGCTGAGTACTTGGCAAAACAGAAGACTAATTTTGTTAATTTAATACGTGTTTTTTTTCATTTCCGAGAGATTATGTCAATGTTATTTCAAATTCTAAAGCTCTCTGTCATGTGTTAACATTATTATTTCATGTAATTTAAATTAATAAATCATTTTGTAGACCATTTTTACCCTCCCCCATTATTATAGCTTCAGCAAACGCGAATTCAGGCATAAGTATGGATTGAAGATTTCTGTAACCAATTTACAATTTTGTCAATATCAGCTCGACATTTCCTTATGATTTCATCCATACCACGGGGTAGGGGTGCACTAGTGTACCTTTGGTGTAAACCAGGAGTTACTCGACCTATAGAGGGCTCTGAGTGCAAAACTTTATCTAATAGTGGATTCTGAGTATAAAAGTCTATAACTCTGCAAAGAGTGTTTTAAATGTATATTATAATTCCTTTAGTTCTTAGTAATTCTTATGGTTTTTAGTTTGTGCGTATACTTATTGTTTATTTATTATCGTTGTTTCTATTTTTATTGTTTTATTATTATTCGTATTTTTATTATTACCGTGTATTTTGTGTGCAAAAATTGTCATGTCCCGAATTAAATATTATTTTGTGCGGGAGGAGTAATCCGAACAGTATGTTTCGTCTGATAAGCAAAAATGTTAATTCCAATTGTAAATATAACCTTTAGGAAAACGTTAATCGAAACTGTCAATGCGTGTTCTTTGCGCAACTTGTGTGCCCACTTTCTGAACAGAATTATAGTTAGAAATAGAACATTTTCTACTTAAAAATCTGCACGGCAGAATGTATACACTTTTGCCATATTTTGTGCAGCAAGATTTCGCGCGCTAGTCTGTTTAGTTGGCTGGCAAACCACCAGAGGGATAGGCACATAATTTTAACGTTAAGTGCCCTATCTCTCCATACTATATTGTCTCTGATCCATACCCTGTTACAATCCTTCCTTAATTATGGTAACATAGAAATCAAGTAATGAAAAAGACATTTCTAACCTAGTTATAAAATTACTTGATATTCAGCTCATGATTATTATTGTTACGGCTGTATAGCATATATCTCTCTAAGGCAATTCGGCAGATGACACGGGCTCACACCGTAGTCAAATTAATTTCTAAAATAACTAATTACGCGGCGTGAAAACGTCTCATTCACGGCACAATCGCGTTCGGAGAACATCCATCTACGAAGCCGTGAATGTAGGGCGCCGTCCGCTCTTCAATAAAAAATCGTTTTTACGCCTTTCTTCTCCCAATGGGAGCAGCTCGTTATTCCGTCCGAACGCAGCATTTGATAGCTGGTTCGTCGGCTGAGCGATTTTTATTATCATTATCATTATACAGATGTTATTAATTTATGAATAGAGGAGTCAGCTCTCCTATAAAAAAAAGAAAATCGAGGCCTATTATTAATAACAGTTGATGTAATCATACGGTACGAGTTATTGAACTTACTTTGGATCCCTGCGAGATGCCAGATAGGTAGAGCGCATTAGTCTTGCACGTAGTATACTTCACGGACACAGTAGCTCGAGGTGAAATAATACAATAGATCCTGTAACCAGTGGCGAACCTAACCTGTTTCACGCATAATTATAAAGATCTGGCTCGGAATGCGGGACTGATATCTTACAATCGAATTGTACTCGGGGCTAGGAAACAATAGGACATTCAAGGTATCCGCGGAACGCGCGTACGACGCGGGTCGCTCCTGGTGCATCGCGAACCCATGTAAAACACGGCATAAATTACAGATTAACTGATTTGGAAGAAGTAACTGCTGAGTATAACGCGAAACCATTTCCGAGGGAGGTAAGTACGGTGGAATTATGCCGTAGAGGTAAATGGTTCGGTTTTGCTTTCCGTTTCGATTGCGGAGGGCATTCATTCGACTCGCTTACTCTTCCGTTGAAGGTAAAGTCTGGCGATATCTATTAAGCCCACCGCACACCGCAGTAACCTGGTGAAATTTAATGCGGGCTTAAGCAGTCACGTTAGATACTGTTAAAGTTACTTATTGAAAAAGCGCTAACAATTAGCAGGACGTCCAGATTTATGTTTATAGAAAAGAGAAAATGGAAGATACAGCGGCAAAGAGGATTGCCTGTAATATTTCGAGAATGCGCACTCATTCGATAATTAACTAGATGCTACTGTAATTGTATACGAAACCGCACTAAGATCCTTATACAGCAAATATAGTTGTATATTTCGATAACACCGGTCAACACCAATTTTTTTTCCTCATTTTTACTGTTATTGAGTATTTCTAGGACTCTGACTAAGAAAAAATACTAGATAATTGCTAACAGCTTTACTTTTTGTAATTTACAGTTTTATTATTTTGACTAAAAAATACAAGAAAAATACTACATATTTAAGTAAAATTTCTATTCAACACTATGCGATGATCTTTTATATGATTTCCTTGAATGAACGGCTTCAGGTTGATCTCATTGCAAGCCCCAACAGTAGTCGGCCACCATATAAGGGTGGCACCTTCCTTGATAACGCTCTTCCATTGTCGTATGCCTTGTTGAAATCTTTCACACTGCGCTTCACTAAAATCGCCCAGATTTTCTGGGAATCGCTCTAAATGTAAGTGCAAGAAGTGGATTTTTATACTCATGTTGCAATTTCGATAGCACGCACTCAATAAGCTCGATATAGTTGTCGGACTTCTTACTTAGTTATAACCAAAACAAACGAATTCCAAGCTTTCAATTCGACTTCACTCATTGATTTGACAAAATCGGGATCTTGCACGAGTTGCCTAATTTGTGGTCCATCAAATATACCTGCTCTTAATTTCTCGGTACTTAATCCTGGAAACTAGCTCAAGAAAAAATTGAAACATTCGCCACTTTTGTCAAGGGCCTTCACAAACTTATGCCGAGTTTAATATGGAGTGGTGGAAGTATGATACGATCTCGGCAAACTGAAGGCACGTTTATAACATTTTTGTACCAACTTTCAGCTCCTCTCGCATTGGGCAAACTTTTTGTGACCAATGGCGTTGCTTGTCTCGACTGTCCCAGAGACACACAAAGCAAGGGAGGTTTGTGTATCCACTCGTTGACCTAGAAGGAAGTTAACTATTTTCAAGTCAACACAAATGGCCTAGTTGTGGTCTTGATACTTAATTTATTCCATTACTTTGAAAATATTAGGTTTAGATCTCTTACTAAGTCACTGAGTTCCGTTTGATTAAATCGTTAAGGTTCCAATTGAATAAATATGTAGTCTGAATCAGAGTCTTCACTTGGTGTATTGTTTTCAGGTTTATGTAGTAGATCATTAGAGAATTTAGATATGCTGGCTTGTACCTCACATGATTTTAATTGATTGCCTAATTACGTTAATTCTGTTATTTTCACAACCCAGAAGTAGCAATCGTTGCGATGATTTTAAGGTTCTCGCCAAATCATGAGTGTTTCGAACTTTATTGCATTCCTTTTTCCATTGGGCCATTGTCGCAGACACACAATACATTTCTGGGACACAATATGAGGTACCATGGTTTCTCTTGATTGCACAATGTTATTTTAAAGTACTGAAGATACGCAGTTAATAATAAATAATTACTATCTATATCTATATTACTATCATCTCATAATAACAATAATAATCTTTCATACCAAACAGATTTACTAAAGATCAAATAATAGAGCAATATACAATGGTGGGCAAAAGTATGGGACCACATAAATTTCCGAGAAGATAATAAAGATATTGAAAACGTGAAAATTAGCAGCAAACACACTTGGAGTTTAAATTATTTAGTTTAAGATTTACATACAAATGGAAGTCAGAATTTTAAAAATATTAGCTATTTATATTCCCATTTTATATATATATATATAAACGGTGTGAATGTATCGAATGATGGACCTACTGATGATGGTGCCCCCTCAGTGTTTAAATATTATAAGATTCCCTTCATAGAAGGCCTCACATTAAATTTAATACAACATTTTAGAAGATTCAATCGCTTAATGATAGCCAAATATAATATACTAACTGTTGGTAGTATCTCTTCCACAATTAAAGACAGGACTCCAATGCTCAATCAGAGTAGTGTAGTTTATAGAATCCCCTGTCGTGATTGTAATGGTTGCTACATAGG
>JARFOC010000185.1:405443-442340 GCA_031763485.1 Osmoderma eremita | reverse complement strand
TACAAGTTTTGCGTTTTTGTTACTTGAAATGAAGTCTACTTTACACTCCTAAAATTTGAACATAACGATACGGGACACCTTGTATAATCAACTGCCATATTCATTCAAACATTCTTCTTATATTTTCAAAAAATCTCTCAAAGAGTACTTGTTATAAAAGCCACATTATGATTTAGATGAATTTCTCAATAATATAATTTAGTTTAGAAACACTCTAGTTCTAATAAGAACTGAGTTTTTTGTTCATATTTTTATTTTTCATCTAGTATTATGGAATGTAATTATATTGACTAATCCCTTTGCTTTGTTTTGTAACATCGAAGTAAAGTCATAATAAGTTCAAGCTTTTATAACTTTACATTTCGGAATAAATCCATTTCGAAGAACAAAACATCATTAAGAACAAAATTCCTTCCTTCGTCAAGTCGTTCTCGTCGTGTATTAATAGGAAGGCGTATCCATTTCCGTTCCATATTTAGCGAAAACCTCACAGATAACAATCGGCTACGTACCGCTGACGGATCCCGAAAAGGAGTAAAAGAAGTATTCAAATTACTCCGTTCGCATGTGCGACCTTTAAATTTAGACAATAAACGCGCATCGAGTCGGCACCGAGAAAAAGTGTCGGTTATCTCGGTAGGCATCGGCGAGATTTGCCCGTCACGCCATATCAGTCTCGGCTCGGGCAACGTTTGACGCGCGTTTTAATAAACTCGTGCTCACCTCGAGCTTCGATCGGTCGACCGATCGGGCGGGCGCTTTTATTATTGCTCCGGTTTCCTTATCTAAACGCGCTTAGTTCACAATGGTAATTGAAACGCTTAGAAAGAATTACACGCGAACGCAAAGAAACTCCGACCGATTCCATGGCGTCGATAATTACGTTTAAATAATCTTGGAACTGATTCTAAAGTATCAGTTATTCTATTTAGAATACTATTTTGTGTCTTTAAAAGTAACTATCGCAAAAATGCTTCACATTCGTTCTTTCCCTTACGATAAACCGTTCAATATCTGAAAAATGTCAAATATGTTAGAGCCAGATCAGCAGATACTCCCTCAATCCTCAAGAAACCCGTACAGAAAACTTATCAACGAGTTAGACTCATATTCAGGGATTCAGGGAAACTCCAACTTACTCAAAGCACCTCACTAAAATCTCAGAATATGAGAGACCACAACGGGACGACCCATGCTAACCAAAAGATGACGTTGGAGTGATAGGAACAGACCGCAGGCCTAATATGCGAGAAGGAAAAAGGAAAATGAACTAGTTTGGGGTTTACAAACAGAAAATGAAATTTTGAGTGCTGCCTGGCCTACCTCCTAAACGGTGTACTGATAATATACAGGTTATCACTGGAAGAAACTAGATTATATGGCCACAATGCCGAGGAACATGGAAAGCATTAGAGGAGGGCTTGGCCGTAGATAAATAATAATGACGAAGAAATGAGTCCTCCACTCCGCCATTCAAAATAACCCAACACATCGTCGAATTGAGTACTCCATTTTACCTTGCTGTACCTATTCTTCCTTATTTACAGCTACAGATAAATTTTAACGTCAAATTCCTTTAATGGGTTTTAACGGCCCTAAAATACCAAATATACGTAGATTACAATGTTTCGGGTTAGCATTTGTGACCAAAATTGTACTATGTAGCCAAATTAGCTTTCGTTGTAACAAAGATCAGTAGAGAGTTTACAATGAAATGAAGATGCAATAGTTTACGATAAACCAGAACTAAAGAAAATTGACGAAAAAGTTGGAAACTTTTAGTTAGTATTGGAGTCGTAACGATCCAAAGAAGAAAGTCACTTGGAAGATATACAGTGACCGGTATAAAGGTGGCAACATATGGATTTTTTTATTATTAAGATACTGTAAAAACTTTTTCTGAGGATCGGTTCAGCATGTCTAATAATTAAAAATTATTTTGGCATATGCAACGTGACTACTGACGTGGCGATATTATATACATGAAACGTAAAGATTGCAAGGTCCGTGAGGCAGCACAATAAACACACTTTTCGGATTATTTCTCCCGCACAAAGTATTAATTAATTCGGTACGACGCGTGTTTCGGGAATACGTGGATTCCCATTATCAAGTCGAATAACCGAATGCCGATGGTCGGTTATTCGACTTGTTAATCCACGTATTCCCGAAACACGTGTTGTCCCGAATTAATTAATACTTTGTGCGGGAGGAGTAATCCGAATAGTGTGTTTATATATGAAACGTCAAAAAGTGAGGTTAGACCCGAAAAAATTATTTGAAAAATTTGCTTAGAATTTAATTTTGATACTATATGCAAATTTCTTAAGACATCAAAAAAATTGAAAATTCATTTTTTTTTAAAAATATTTTATGGTTACATATTTCGATTTCTTTCTTATTTAGTAGCTGACATGAACTAAAACCTATTTCAAGCTCTCAGATATTCGCACCCACATACAACATATTGATTTCCTCAGTTCTATGGTGTGCTACTGCATCCGCGAATTGAATCAAATGGAAATTCTATTATAGTAACAAATATTGACCGACAATCCAGTTTATAGTTCACTGCGGAGGATACAATACAAGAAATTCCGTTAAGAGCAAATAAACGGAAATACAGAGATCTGTGTGGACACGTTGGCATTTTGTAAATTGTAGCTGGATATAGTGCTATTTATGCCCATAGTATTTGGTTTAGATTAATTAACTGGCAAATTTACAAAGCACTAACTTAAAAAAAGGCCCTTCTATATGATGTTATTGTACCGGACGATCCATTGATTTCGTAATTAGAGCTATTAATATTACAACTCAGTTGGTAACAAATTTTTTGAACTGTCAATGAAGTGTCACATCGAATTGTAATAGAGGAACAAATGGCAAAGTGGAAAGGCTTAGCTATTTTAATTCTAACCACATTAAGTTGGCCTTTCAGAAATATAAAAAGTTGTAAGAATGTTCTCAATAAAGTTAACTGTTGACTACATACATTTATGGAACAATATAATAAGAGTTTTATTTGCAAAAAAGTTATTGCTGAGAGCGTGATATTTACCGGTTTGCCCTTTACATCAGCGCAAAGTGGAAAATGCAAAAGGGCAAAGTAGAAAAACAGTAAAACACGTGATTGGTTTACAAACATGTCTAATTTTTGTTACATTAATGTGTTATAATCACTTGCAATCGCAGCGCACAGTTCATGGACCCATTCCTTACAAACAGAACACGGAAGTATTCCGCCCTTTCTCAACCCATTTGTCGCAGTTTCAACGGTAGCACTTGTTTCGAAAGCAATTTTCACGAGTTGTGTAACTTCGAACTGGGTTATTCTACTTCCAGGATGATTTTTTGGTACATATCTACAGCTCCTTCAAATGCAGTCTTGAAGGGTTTATAAACAGCCAACAGCTAAGTTAAATGCGTCTAGATTTTGATGAGAATATCTAGAATCAATAATACAGGCGATTCTTTGTTTGGGCATACACAGTCAATAAAAAATTGTAGACATCTCACAAAAGCGCACTTTTAATCCATCCGGAATCGGAAACCCCTCTTCTACAACCCACTGGGTCTCCATCCAGTAATCTTTCATTTAGTTTTTTTTTCTGTTCCCATATATCAAATAAGATGGAGTAAACCTTCCAACCGCACTGCACAACATATAACTGTGGTGAGTTGGCCCTTTTCAGCTGAACTTATTACACTTACTTGACGCTTCGCTTTCCCATAAAGAACTTTGCGAGATTTTTGTGCTGATGTTTTGACGCCTGTCTTGTCCATATTGAATATCTGAACGTTCTTGTAGATGATACTTTTCCATAACTTGCCATAAGTTATCATAGAAATGATCAACTTGCCTTTTGTTAAATGCAGAACACCTTGCTATGCTTGTTGGTTCTGAAGTGCGGAATGGTAAATTAGGGTTCGTCGCATAAAGCCTTTCAACCATACGTCACCGGCTTTTACCCTTTGAATGGGTGTTCAATACCATTAGGATTAGCCATCCCAAGGCAAGTTCCTTTACAGCCTCTTTTGTTAGACCATAAGATCTGCTATCAAGGTCTTTGGCATGAACGCTTAGTTCTCTGTCTTGGTCATGGTTAAATCCACACCTAAACCCACCAAGTTGCTTCTTTGATGTGCCGATGCAAAGTCCCTAATGGAATTCTGTGTATTCTTGAAGCATTAACTAGAGAAGTTTTTTGAGCTTCTTCCATTGCTAAACCCAAATTTTCTTCGGTGCAAGAGGTCTGATTAGCTTTCTGAACTAGAACACGTGCTATTTAAAAATCTGCACGGAAAAATGCATATACTTTTTGGCACATTTTGTGAATGACATTATGCGAAAAGAAGCTTATATAGAGAACGAATACATTTTGGATGTCATTATGCATCCTGTCAAGTTTGAAATACATGAGATTTGGCGCGGTAGTTTGTTTAGTTGGGTTCCCAGACCACCAGAGGAATAGGCACACAATTTTAACGTTAAGTGCCACAACTATCATTACTATGTTATCTCTGCTGACAAGTATGTTTTCCTGTAGTTTTAATTTTATATGAAATCTAGCGCTAATTGCAACTACATTTAAGGATTGTCAGACATTGCCCCTCCTGTTTGACAATCCTTAAATGTAGTTGCAATTTTCTACAAAATAGTTAAAACGCCATCTTTCCACTTTGCCCGCTCTTCCCCTGTCACATTTGTTATAGTATCAAATGTTCAATTTTGATCACACGGTAATAACTTGCAGACTGTATCCAAATAGTTTATTTTCTTATTTAATTTATTTTCAGAAACGAGGAGTCGAGGTGATAAACGCCTTCCTTTCAAAAAATTATACGAACCAAACTGTCAATTTAGAGGACAAAAAAAAAGAAAACAAACGATTAATGAAGAAACAATTTGTAAGATAAAACTGTTTTATGGCTCACTCATTAGCTATTCCGGCCGAAAATACCTAATCTACGATGTATACATAGGCATACATATGTCGACGATTTTATCCCGGTAATCGGTACATCAAAGTACAACACGAAGAAGCTTAATTATTACATAAATATCTTCGTCGTATCTTAAAGGGTACACACGAATCGTTTGAATAATCTCGCTCATCACGTCTTCCTTGTTTAGAATCGATCCATTCGTTAACTGTACGTGTGTTGCTCACACGGAGGAGGATGCTACTAGACCAAATTTAACGAACGCTACTACTTGGTATTCATTCCCAGGAAATTTCACAGTTAATTGAAAACGATATAAATCACTTACTAAAATCTAAAACGGAATTGAGTCTCTTCTTTTAATTAAACGAGAAATGTTAGACGATATTTTTCATTATACATATATCCAATAATTGCTGACATCTACGCATAGTTAACACAATGAAGTAGACTTTTTTACGATATCACAATGGAGATTTTCCATTATAATCACGCAGGGGATTATAACTTATTAGATTGACGTGGAGAACTGCAGGGAATGGTAGCGCTGATATTGGTAACCGTGAACTAGGTACCCGCTGCGTTAAAAGGAAATGCAAATTAATTGCAATTTAAATATGTATGTAGGCACCCAGCTATGAACACGCAAATGTTATGTCTGCGTATTACAACTCCACCTGTTTACGTGGTCTGCTTAGAAATGCATTTAGCTATTAAATGTATGATGTAGACAGTTAAGTAAGCTATTTCAAACCTACCTTGAACGTAATGTATCTGTTCAATTTTTAACTTTTCTCTAAAGGTATGACAAGTATCGTGGGTATAGAAAACATTGCAACAATGATACCGTTGTGGTATATCTAAGAATGCTCACGCGCAAAGTAGAAATTTGAAATCAAATTTATTTATTTGATACCCAACAGAAAGTTCTATTATGGGGTAAATTGCTACAAAACATAAGCAATCATATACAGGTATAATCTCTGGTAACCGAATGGGTGGGGAAGCGGTCGACTCCCCACTACAACTGTGGAAAACATTCCTGCGTATACCTTGATACGTCATCAACGTCATTCTGTCGCCTGTCAGTCTCCCTGTGCTCTCTATACTTGTGTGCTGTATGTATGTGTACATATGTTGCATGTTGTCATAATTCCAAAATACACAGAGCAAGAGAAAATTGATTTGCTTAAACGGCATCAGCTTTCAACAAGTCATCGATTTATTCAGCGTGAAATACCCAGATAAATCTATTCAGTCAGTATCTACGATTTTTAGCTTGATTAGGAAATTTGAACGTACTGGGTCAATGGGTATAAGTACCCGTAGTATCTAAGCACCAGCAATTATTTCACGACGATGCATTTTGACGAATGGAATTATGAGGGAGGATGATGAAAATGTGAATCGCGACGATAATATCTTAAATAATATTTTATTTACGGATGAGTTATCATTTCCCCTTCTCAGATCTCACGATCCGTCAATAGTTAGGTATTGGGCAAGAAAAAATTAATTCCGCAATATAAGCACGCGTACGCAATAATGGAAATGTATGGGCTGGGCTATTAAATAATCGGGTTATTGGTCCCGTATTTATCAATAGCAATTTGACTAACGCTACTTATTTAGCTATTTTGCAACATAAAGTTTTGCCGGTGATAGACCAAGTACCAGACAGTAACCATCAAGGAATTTATTTTCAATTGGATGGAATTTTTTGAATCGACTCTTTCCAAATCGCTGGATTGGAACTCACTCCCATGAAGTATCCTGGCCACCCCGCTCACCCGATTTGTCTCCCTTAGATTTTTTTTTATTGGGGTTATTTGAAAGAGTTCATCTAAAAACACGAGAATAACAGGCCATATACCGTGGAGGAATTAAAAAATTGTATTAGAAATATTTTCAATAATATGTCAATAGAAACATTGAATAATGTAAAAAATAGCTTTTAGAATAGATTAGGGTTTTGTTTCAGTAAGAAAGGTGGTATTTTTGAACCATTTATTTGTTTTTTTTTAATTCTAAATAAATATTTTTATTGGCCAGAAGAAACTTTTTTGTTCTATTTTTTTTGAGAATGTGCTAATTTTTGATATCATATTTTGTGCAACTATATTCTTATTCTATTGCTGATGTTCAGAAAATTTTAATATCCTTACAAATGTTTCATAAGTTTCTATTTTTCCCTCACTGCATATTATTTTCTTTAATGTAATTGCGCGAAATGTCATCATACTTCAATTTGCGCTAATTTTAAAACAAATTTTCTGTTATGCACTGATTGTCAATCGAAATTGACTGACAAGCATGTGAATACTATTTGAAGTTCCCCTGATAACTAGGCTACCAGTGCCTACCGAGAAAATGGTAGTGGGGATACGCTACTGCGTTCGCATATCATTCGGTTACCAGAGATTCTACCTGTATACGGAAATGTTACCAAATGGCTATTTCTAAATGAATTTGTAAAATATAAATTTGAGTTAAGTACAAAATATAAAGTTATGTCAAATTGAATCAAGCCGACGAACATCTGGAAGACAATTATTTGACAATTGATAAACCTTAACTACCATTTGTGTGTGTTATGTTGTGTTTCATCCTGCTCTCTTTCTCTTCCTCGGCTTCTTACGCACTCCCCTCCAATTGGTTCTTCTTCTCGCACCTGTTTCGTTACCCTATTATCAGATGGCTGACAGAACTTTTTTTTAACCTGACTCTTTTTAAATTTGGTGGCATTCTACAACCTATTCATCACTTTTCTTTCCTTCCCATTCATGCACTACACTGCGATGCAATGCCAAGTCAATGGTTTTCATATTGTGACATGAGCGGTCCTCCTACTCGTTCCTTGAATTGTATAGTAGCAACTTAGGCTCGGGTAACTGCACTAGTATTTCCCTATTTGTCTGGTAAATCCGTGATATAATGTATAACACCCTTTCAAATCCCTTATCGTGTTGTATCATGTAATATGTAAAATGTTGTGTTAATTTACAATATAAAAAAATATTCTTTTATTTGGTGACATTTTTTATACCCATTATCTGTCCCTTACTATTACTCCTTACAGAACTAAGTTCTCCTTTATCGGCTGAGCCGGAGATATTAAGGGAAATTTCAATAATAATTCAAATAACAATCGTATTGGCAACCCTGTGCCCATTCAATTTAACGTGGAAATAGTTTAATGTTCGCGGGTACTGCATACAAAACACAAATTGTGATGTTTCACAATTAAGCACATTGCTCGGCCATTTCCCACAATGGCCACGATTTCGCGCAAGGTAAATATGTACAACACCTAGAATTTGTAGCTTGCTGCTATATTTTCTGGCAGTTTGAGTTACATAATTTTCCATTACTATATTTGTACTTTTCGTTCTGCATTTCTGTAAAAAAAAACATCTATCATAGCCTTGCCGCAATGTGAAAATCTCGAACGTGATCTCTTGTAACCATGCACCTGCAAATTGTGAACTGATTTCTTGGGTACATTTGCTTCACTTTTCCTTCCCTTGTTCCAATATTTTAATTATCTCCATTAAAAAATATGGTAAATATAAAAAAATTTATATCTCGGAGCTATTTTACGAAATATTTACCAGCTAAAGTAACTCTTAGAAGGTTAGGCAAATCACCTCTGGCTCGATACCTTCTACTATTTCCAGATTCTTAGGATTATACATATAAAATCTGCGGGGTTTAATGCAACGGCTTTGGCAAGGATTTTAATATAGAAACCCTATCAGATAGGTTGTACTTTCCAAAAAATAATAATACTTTTGTTTTTTTTCTCTTAATCTACCCATGCCTGGTACTTTATACAAAGCTTTTATGCTTCTATCTTTCGGATTGTGCTGTTTTCACATGATTGCTTCATATCATCTTATGGTTAACAAGCATCAATATGTTTTCATTCAATAATCCCCATTCTTGAAGCACCTACATTTGTGTTCACATCACACATACGTCCTTGAAATCATGACTTGCGGAGGTGTTTGATATAGTTTAAATTAATGGAAAAAATTCCACTTTTAGAATAACTAGTAAGGAATTCTCAAACAGTTCACTTAAAAACGTAAGTTCTCTTAACTCTCAATTGTCAAAATGTTTGAATAGAGTCATGCCCTTCGCAAAAACAAAACAAAACAAAATACACGCGCAAATACATACAGTTAAAGCGACAGAAATCCAGTTTTACCATTCCACGCTATAAATTGGATTATAACACGCACTTTGCTCCTTGAAGGCAGACAGCAAAAATTATACACCCTGCTAATCGTGAACCAGTTCGAGAGTAAAGTAAGCGAACGAAAATTACCTCTGCTGAAGACGTCGTCGGAAAAAGAGCACTTTAGCTCCGCACTTTAGCAGTACAGTAACGGATTTAAATCACGGCGTTCTTATTGTCTGTTTTGTCTGAATTCCAAGACCGCGCTTCGCGAAACACTAGTCCAATTTTGCGTTTTCCTCTCGTTTCTTCCCGACCTAAAGGTCCGCCAGGTACTCATGCTAATGTTTAATTAGTTCTCCATTCCGTCCGGGAGATAATATCGATCGAAACAATGAGCTAAATCGCGTGTTTTACCTAACGTTCCGCAAACGTTACCTTAAAAGCTTTTGTGTAGCGGCAACAGCTCGGGATACTTCATAAGATCGGCGGGTGAGATACGAGTTTAAAAATTTGCCGTTAGGTTGTTTGGTATAAAGCACAATCTAAATTCAAGGCACACAAATCCGTATAATGAAACAAAGGGTTGCAGGCGGGCCGCCGGTTGTACCCGAGAGAGTCGTTTTTGAGAATGGAAATTTGTGCACGTGTCTGCATTTCCGCCATTTTGTGTACTTAGGGTATCTTATGAGTTTAATTGATTTAGATACAGAAGTGAGAGGAAGCTAAATGAATATTTTGGAAGAGAATGTGTTGGGGATTTCAGTTTAATTAAGTAATGTAAGTATATATGCACAGGGTGTTACAATTACTTGTTCTATGTTTAGCCTTTGAAGATCGCATAAACTATACACTAAACAATTTAATCCAATAAACAGCAATTTATAAATTGTTTGATAAAGTAAATGTAAATTTAACGATTGACAACAACATGTTTCCAGCTCCAATCAGATAATGGCTCATGCTCGTCGTAGTGAGAAAAGACCCTCATTACATCGCATTAAGTTTTATTTGTAAATTTATTAAATTATGCCCGAGTAGCGTTCTACCTTCATGTCAAACGCCTGCGTACTCCCACCGATTTTCACTCAATTCCTACTGCTACGCCTGCCTACCATCCACGTCGATCTACTGTTTTCACCCTTGGGTGACCTGTCGGTGTTCACAGAATACCGCCCAGAGCGTTATTGGGCTCTCGCGTGCATAGCTCGTCCGGCAGTTCTTATTCTTTAATTACATGTTCAGCAGTCACGTATGGGAAACGCATTCTATATAGGCAGTAGTGGCTTTTAATCGTAAAGATTTGCAGTCGACCATCAAAGCTTGTATGCATAATAGATATACGCTATAACAGAGCCTAGGTGAATGCAACTACATAGATGTTATCTATGCGTCTCTCTACTGCTAAGGAAAAGAATAATGTGTATAATATTTAAATTTGCTTTCGGCTTCGTCATTATTTTAAATTTGGTAAATTACATTCTAAGATTTATTAGGTTTTTAGTCTAAATTTCAGCCTGTATACAATCACAGTAGAACATTATGTCATCAATTATAATCATCAATAATAGCTTTTACTAGAAATTTTATAGCTACCTATATTTTGTATTGCGTTGCGAAATAAGCAACTGCTTACTGCTATTATTCATGTGCAAAGTATTTGGTCACCGCTCTTTGTATGAGCACAGTTAGACTAAAGCTACAACAAAGAACAACCCAGAAATATAGACAAACAATGATAACTATACTGTGACATTTGAACGTTACCTAAAATAAATTATTTAATTTAACTTAAATTTTATACTGTAAACATATGTACATACATCAATTTATTTTTCCTTAGGGCGCGTTCCTAAATTTACCGATTCATGCTAGTTTCTGAACGCAGGGTATAAGTGGACTTTTCTGAACGCATGCACTAACTTTTTACCTGTTTTTGTATCATTCTGAGGTAACGCGAAAGAGAGATTCAGACACAGAAATGCCGGTTTATGCATTTCTGAATCTGAAACTCTCTTTCCCGTTACCGCCGACTGCCTTCTATTACCATTGCTTTACTGCTCTTTTGGATCCCTTGTGGCATCAGGCTACTTGGGACTTAACAAAATCCCAGACATAACCTTGTTTCACCCACTGATTTGGGCATTGCGCTGATACCGGTATTTCAAACAAGAGACCGACCTGTTAAACAGCAGGAGAAACTGTTTTACTGAATTGTCTGTGGCAAACACGCTGCTTACCATGCAATGGGTATCTACCCTCCTACCCTCTTCTGGCCGGCTTATTTTGGCAGAGACTGAAATGTGTATGTAACTGAAACTATTCCATTGTATTGCCTGCAGTAGTTAGGCCGCTTGCAAATCAAGCGAGTCTGTTCCTCACACCACGGTGTCTCATATAGTTTTTGGCATAGGCTAAATTACGAGTATATTTGAGCAACCTACACAAAATATTGTTCCGAGACACTTTGACTGGATCCTAGCATGCCGCAACTACAAATAATAATTTATGTCTGATCCGGCGCCACGTTAGTTATAAATACATTCTGATACTTACTAAAAATGAACATTTCATTTTAGACCCGTGAATACCGCATTTGTGTATAAATATAATTAATGTGTTGCCGCAACTGTAATTAATAATTTACCTAGATTTGTTGCCTTTTACTTGTAAATATATATCTTGCTACTTGCTGTAAATCAACATCTGATTTTGCTCTGTGGACTCCGCACATATCTATATACAACGCTGGCCATTCCTAAACTTTAAAGCCGTATTTCATCAAGCAGCGATGTTACATCGCGGATCACGAATGACCGACGTAACCTCCCGAATGCAGTCGTGCTGCGCTGGTGAGGTGCATAGCATACTAGGAGTTGTCGTTGTAGCATTATTTTGGTTTCTTTGTCAAAATTTTATAATAGAATGATTTTCACTGCCGTGGAAGGGGTCCAGAATTTTAAATGGCATTACTCTGGTAGTACAGCAGAAGAAGTGGTCGGTCGTTTTATATTTTCGTCTATTTCGTAATATTAGTTTTTCATTCACTTCAATGTCGAATGTGTCTTGGTATCCTATTTACGATAATAATTCAGCGTCTATAGAAATGCCCTTCCTATTTTTTACATTGTCCGCTATTATTAAATTTTTAGTTTGATGTTGCGCATTAAAAGCGTGTGCCTAACGTCTGTCTCTAAATATAGTATTGTTCATTTTTGGTTTCCTTGTGCTACAATATTATTCAATCTTGAAACGTTTTAAAACACTATGCAAAGATTAATCAAAAATGTAATCGCAATTTATTTGCGTAATATCTCGCACTTTTCACGTTATTGATACGCCTTGCGTTTTCTTCGACAAGCACACAGCCTCCATACAATGCTTGTTGGATTCTGGCCTCACGCGCCGTACTAGCAGTTCATATATACATACGCATAAGTATCACGGTGTGGCAACTATGTGGACATTTTACATTGCTAGTAGGATTAAAGCTTTGCCGTGGCCAGCAGTGTATATTCTGAACCGTCGTGCAGAACTATAATTCATCATTTCTTTCTGATTTCATGATACTAACTTTTAAATACTTTGTTCAAATTACTGATGATGACCTGTTTGTTCTAATTTGTGAAAACCACACTTGTACGATTTTCTTTCTGTTTGAAGAAATATATTCTTTACTTTTCTGTAAATAAAACTGCAAAACAAAATATAGGTCCTTAGTTAATCTGTAGACAACTCCGGCTTATTCACTGTACTTGGCTACCCGTAGAGCAACTCAATTTCAATTTATTTTACTTGTTGATGAACATAACCCAAGGACAGCTGACGTTTTAATTAGATTATATTTTACCATAACCACCATCTCTCGACCAAACCCGCAAGTACTATTTAAGTTTACTTAAAAGAAAGTACTCAAGCCAGAATATAATTTATATATATATATATATATATATATATATATATATATCACATTTTATCTCAAATCAACAAATAATCAACCGCCACAAGGTTTTGTCCTCCCACATAGGCACCAGATCTTTGAAATCATGATACTGTTACAATACTTACACAGTACTGATTATTAAGGAGGTACTGTTTTCTATACCTCTCTTGACCCTTTTTCACTTTTCGCCAGTTTATTTCCCATTTTGAAGCTCTTACCTCTTCTGTCTTTCTTGGTCTTCCCCCATTTCATTCTTTGAATTATTCCTATTTACGAATTCCCAATAATCTGGCAGGAAATTTATCATTCTTCACCACGATTGATGTAATGGGTACAAACGTTAAGGACAGATTATGTTATAGATCTGAATACATTTCAAGTTATATTGTTACATAATAAAATGGTATGTTTTACATAACAAAATGATTGAAAAATTCATTGAAGTAAGCATATTTATTCAAATATGCTTACTTCAAGATTTTCTATTCTAGGAGAAGACACTGTACATACTTAAACTATATTTGTTTAAGTGTTAATGTCTAGTTACCATCTCCTTAAGTAATCATTCATAATTTTCCAAAGCTTTGCTAATGTTGTTGTTTGGCTTAGTGCTGTTTCCTCTATTGTTATTACGTTATAGTTTAACTAATGAGATGGTAGTAAGTGTTTTCGTGTCCTACCCCATTTGCTCTCGTTTATATATTACAGTGCTGTAGGGCCTTGTAGGAATATCACTTAGTCTAGTCCATAGGACTACTTCTCCTCCTCTTTTCACCAACCCTCTCCATCTTAGCCCAATTTTCCCAGTTCTCTACGCCGATCTTCTATAAATCAGCCCTGCCAGTCTCCAACCATTTTTTCTTTGGCCTTCCGCTTCCCCTTCGCCCTCCTACACCTTCCATGGGTACCCTCCAAACCCGCTGCCCTCCGTCATTCTGGTCACATGGTTTTACTATCTCGCCCTTCTCGCTTTGATATTACCAACTATGTCCGGGTGTCCATAATTTTATTTTACTTGCTTGTTTGTCTGTCTTTGCCATCAACCATCTTCCGATCTCAACAAAACCATGTTATGCATATTTTTTTGTTCCTTTTTGGAGAAGGTATGATTAGTATAGGTAGATAGTTGAAACTTAAAGTCGTGTGTTTAATAACATTTCGACAATTTTAGGAGCACCATATTAAACGTCTACAACTATCATTAACCTCAAAGTATTGAACGAATTTTGTATACCCACGATCAAAAACAGAAAAAAAGTAATATTTTATCTTCCACTTTTGGGCACTTGACCACAAACAAGTTCAAGTTCAGACCATTTTGCTATCGCTTTGTTTGGTCCAGTGAGTGACGAGAAGTGCACCAGTTGGCTATACATTACCGGCCAGAAAGGCAATACAAATAAAATAACATTGAATTAAGGTAATATTTATGTATCCAACCATTATTGTCGTACCTATCTCGTTCTGCTTTCCATGGAATTATAAATCAGCTAAATTGACATGTCTAAACGCATAAAGAAATAAGCGCCAGAACCGACAGGGACGAACTCAGAACTACGGCGTTTATTTTAAGTTTTAAAATTGCAATTAGATTTAGTGTAGATAACTAAATAGTTCGATTATTTAATCTGAGCGAATCTTAAGGAAGTCCTAATTAAGAGAAGGTCGTTCACCACGTAGAAGTATCGTAAATTGCTTCGCAACCAATAATAAAATAATGAAAATACTGCTCTGATGAAAGTATTTTACTACTATGGAAGTTTGGCAAGTTTATGTAACAGCTGAAAGCTTTATTAATCTTTACATCTAAGAAATTCCGTCCGTTCGGCAATTACTGTTAACGATAAGTGTCTGGCAATATATCACGAAGGTGAATGAAGCTATGGATTTAAGGCTTTCCGAGAAGAGCAGTTGTTTCGATTACACTACCTATGACTCACGTCAACGTTGAGCTTTTATTTCTGTGTGTGTACTGGTCTACATCGCGTTTCGATTCTCATCTGCATACAAACATCAACAGCAACGTTCATTTTTCACGGAGAATTATTTTCCAGTTAAATAATTAGCATAGGATTCCTACAGATTGATAAGGAGGCGGTATATTTAGCGTTCATATCTAAATTGCATGGACATTTAGATATAAAATCCTTTTTTTTTCAACTCGACTCGTCACATACATAAAAATACACTCGCACACTTCCACTCACATTCAGTTCGCAGTAATATAACAACGGGATCGAGGAACAATGACATTACGGGATAAACAAAACACGGTTCCTATTTTAAACCTTGTTAAACACATAATTAGGATGCGAACTGAAATCACCTGTGAAAATACGAAAGCCAGTTCAATCCGGCGAACGATGTTTTAGATCGCAGTGCAAACAAACATCAATATTTGATTCTCTGTTTGAAACGGGGTTGACATTACATAATTACGAACACGGTGGCATGTTTAATTCAGAAGAGAAAATGAGGAAAATGGCGAATAGGTTTGTCGTCTGGCTGTTAGAATCAATGTTACGGTTAAATATTGATTATATTTGCTGAATGGCTCGTAATATAAGGTATATTTATATTATTAATTGATGGAATGGATTTTTATTTGAGAGAAAACATGTAACACTGATTTGAAAAAAAAATTGTAAATATTGAGTGTGTGTTTGTGATATGGCCACACCAATATTAAGTTTACCATAGAGGCCGAGGAAAATGACACTTTACCATTCCTGGATGTATTGGTCAATCGCACCGACAAGGGAGAATTAGACCACAGTGTATATCGCAAAACACACACCTACATCTATATTTACATGCACCACCATCCACAATAGAGGAGATCCCTCATAAGCACGCCATTAAGAACAGCGAAGAAGATCAGCGACTAAGAACATAAGGAAATCCTACACGTGTAATGTGCTCTACAGAAGAATGGGTGTAAGTCAAGAACATACGAAAACCACGAGATCATAGGAGATTCAAAGACCAATAAAGACCGCTAGCGTATGCATATCTACCATATATAGCAAGAATCACAGAGAGATTGAAGAAAGCTTTGGAAAGGAAGAATCTCACACTAAAGACACTAAAGACACTTCAACACACTAAAGAAAATACAACTGCGTCCGTCTACCAAAGATGTACTAGCGAAACTGCAGACGAAAGGCATATATGAACTAAAGTGTCATTGTGGAAAAAGTTGCATCAGCCAGGTAGGACGGAGCATCCAGAGCAGAGTGAAAGAACATGAAAGGGACGCACGACTAGTACATACAAAAAAGTCAGCAATAGTCGAATACCTGAATCAACCAGAGGGTCATCGCATATTTTACAAAGATATACGGATACTAGCCAGTGCTATCACTCAAGAATTACAAGTGAATTTCTAGAAAAAATTATGAATAGCAACAACTTAAATCGCAAAGATGGATACCAGATCACCCATGTTTGGAAATAGGCACTACGAAATCACCAGACCGATTTTATTTGTAGTTCGACCCTCATAATTTCTTTTTCCAATGACAACTATTATGATTTCCTACATGTATTTTATAACAAAGCAAATATTACCAAATTATCATAATTACTTCGCTCTAAACGTAAGGCTTTATTGTCAAAACACATATGGCGTACAAAAAGCGAAATCTTGAAACGACATTGAGATGAAATAATTCAACAGATGTTGCATTAGTTTTTCACAATTCATTTGCTTGCAGGGATAAGTTCTTCTTACACTCGGTAAGTAAAACAAACCTAGGGAAACTCTAGGGTGAAATTTTGTCAGTTGATTTATGAGTATGCATCTCGCGATTTTAACTAGTTGCGTCTGGCTAGAATCTAACAGCATCATTTCTTCGATAATTTGCGATTACGATAAGTTAAAATTCTGAAAAGTCTTTAGAACGCTTTTGGAGTCAGTCAAGAGAGCAGAGGTGTCATGAATTTGATAGATTGTTTTTTTTTCATTCGACGTTGCTTCCGACGTAAAATCCGTAGCATCTTTAGAAAGGTTATATTTTTCGGCAGAATCGTTTCTTTGGAAATCACATCCAACCAACATTATTTTTTTGCCTACTCAGTAAACTTATGAATGTCTTTAGAACATTGTTGTGCAATGTTATAATACATCAATTGATTCTAATTTGATTGAAATTCGTAATTGGCTTGTGTTTTAAGCACAAACGGCAGCATGTAAATGAAATTATTTTGGCATTTCAAAATTTTTATTATTATATTCCTACGCTATCCTCTAAGGGATAGCTTAACATGGGGGGAGGGTTTTGCACGCAAAATGGACGTACTAAATTGTTGATGTTTAACGAATTTTGCCCAATGTACTTTTTATTAATAATAATAATATATATAGTTTATTACACAACAGTACAATAACTATTTACAGGAAAACATATTACAAAATTGGAATAATCTTAAAAGTAGTGCACACAATGAAATTACAAGTTTATTATACTTGAAATTAAAAAAAAATTAAAAATAACCTAGAGGAAACTCAGGCATACTCCATCTTACTCGTCACCAGTGCATACTATACAACCTTCAGTAACGCTATATTAGTGAAGCCACGTAATCAGAAAACCCAACAGTCTATTAGCTTCACTAAAAACTGAGAGTATATGCTGTGTAAAATTGAGTTGGCTGCCAAACATCACACCCAGGTCCATAATCTCACTTTGTGATAAGCCTACGTTATTAATAGTATACTTACCGAAGATAGGGTCCTCATATTCAGTATATGACGCAACGAAGCATTTCTCAGTATTGAGTTCTAAACCATTTCCCACACACCAATTATGCACAAAAGTGAGGCTGTTTAGCAGACTGCGAGTGTCGACATCATCTGCATATGCCAGAACCTCACAGCTCAGCGATAATAACACATCATTAATAAAGATGTTAAACACCAGTACAGACTTTAACCATCCCGGAAGAATAACCGTTGTAACTGACTTAATTGTGTCTATTCTCAAGATAAGACTCGATGAGCTTCATCAACTCGTCATAGAAACCAAAATATGCCAGCATTTTTATTAATAACGCATGATCAATTACATCGAATGTTTTTCATGGATCTGTGTATATAACGTCCACTTGTTGTCTGTTATCTACAGTTGTACTTATAAACTGCCCAATATTAGCTAAATTAGTAATTGTGAGGAAACCATGCTGATATGAAGATAAATAAGGCTTTAAATTTTTCAAAATTTCAGTGAAGAGAAAGTGTTCAAACATCTTTGCAAAATTAGGGAAAAAATAAATCGGTCTATAATTAATGATATTTGTCTGGTCAGCTTTTTTGAAAACTAGTGTTACCCGACCTACTTTCCATAATTCTGGGAAATTAACATCTGAGTATTCTCCTCAAAAGAAAACGTCAATATTGGCCTTAATTGTAAAAATCAGAAAGTCATTCAAATATCGAAAGTAAACTTAACCCCTGAAATGTGGGCGTCCCCACTTGACGACACACACACAAAGAGCTCCCCTTCAGTTTACTAGCATTTATAAGAATCGACGATTTTGCTCCAGGAAATTCGTTTTGTTAGGATAAAAGCGGTACCCATAATCGTCCTCTAAAAGGCATATCATGAGCGTCCGGTGGAGTTTAACGTTTTTTACGCGCACACGTAAACGAACTCCCGGACGCTTGAAAAAGCGATTAATTTGCATATTCTAGCCGCCGCTACCGTTGGAGGGTCGCCTTCCTACTACTACCGCCGTCACTGAGTGAACATCAACAACTCGCCATAACTCATCCGGACGATATCGCAAATTTCATTCACCTCTTCAGCTTTTAGACGTCCGCCCGTTATTATCCGACGTACCCGAATTTGCATACGAAAGCCAACAGAAGTATATGAAGTCGTTACGGGAGCGAGTAAATTACTGTATTGACGTAAACTGAGAGAAGAAATTAATCCACCCGCTAAAAGACAATTTAAATGTTAATATCGGCTGGATCGATGGGAGCAGACGCCAATGGTTATTTTCTTTGTATTCGAGGGCTTTAGCTTATCCCTCTTTGTGTAGGATACTTCCCGCTATTAGTGGTTTGTTTTTATAGTGACCATGATCAAATGGATGTCGATAATATAAGTAAGATTAGATCGTTATGTGTTTATATGTTTTTATATATATGTGAAACACAAATGGGATCTTTTTATATAAATTATTAACAGATCTTTGCATCCTTCCCTGCACATTTTGCCCCATCTTTTGTATACTCCTACAAGACAATGTGCAAGTGATTGGTATGAACCTAATAAAATTGCAGTAAATTTCCATAAGTGGGCGTTGTTAACTTGGATTAAAGTTGCAAAGCCTCGTGTGTTTAACTATTTTGTTGATCAAGTTTTAGTACCTAGAACGGCAAAAATTGAGTGATTTGGATAGCCTGTTTGATGCAACCTTGTCTTCCACGGATCACATTATTGACACTTTTGCTTTATATTTTAAATCTTTAGGCGTCATTATAAGGCATTATACAATATAACAGTACACTTTTTATTAAAGTCGCATATTTTATATTTATTAGGAGTAAATTGGAATACACTTCAGGTCTCCGCATTAATTGTAACAGTACCTTAGAAAAAGTAAAAACAGTTCTTAACCCTAGATAGCCTAGGTGAAAGGTTTGGAGAAGTCGGATACGATACTGCCTGCTACTTTTATGCACATAAAAGATATTTAATGTGCAAATTAGAGCATTTTATTTCACGAGAACTATTCCCTTAGAGAAAATATTTATCTGTGCATGGATCTAAGTAATATATTGAATATTGAATATATTTGTGACGAACAAATTTTTCGTAAAAAAATAACATAAAAAAATTAATAAAATCAGCTAAATTGCTTCTGAATCACTAATATTATAATGTTCAGGACAAACAACCCGTGTGTGCTTACCACTTACACTACGTTTACAGTGGCCACAAATATAGTTCCGACCTCATTTTCTTACTTTTGTCACAAAAAGCACAGATCCCCTGGTCTTGATGGTGTTCTTTCTTTTGTCGGTCCAGGCAAACTATAGAAATTTTCTCTCCCAATAAGAAACTTATCTGAGTCCTTAGAGCAATCGAGGGTTCATCATCCTCTTATACATTGCAGGAGTTGCTAAGGCAAACGGCAATTTTTTAAAAAATTCGGATCTCTTCGCTGGATTATGCACTTTCATTTTATAAATTACGAACGCATTTATGGCAGCCGCATTAAGAACCCCGAAAACGTAACGCATAGGCCAACGGTTTGATTTTCTTGTTGTTGTTTTTGAATGAGATAGCTGGTCAAACATATCCACACCACCTTTCGTCTATTATTGCTGGTTTTTTAGAGATTTCATTCACATCACCAACAGAATGCATGGATGAAATAAGAATTACATTCTTATTTTTCTTAGGTACATAAGAAATTAATATTTTGTCAGGATCGTACAAGAATCTCGATGATTCAGGAAGAACCTCTTTGTGGAATCTGACTTTTATTTTTTCGTAACTAGAGAAATAATTTTCAATCCGTATTTGTCCGGTTTGCTACGGATATAGATTCTAAATGGGCACTTGCCTCGAAAACTAAGTAGCGTCTCATCGACTGTTACATACTCTGAGGATGCGTAATTTTGTCCGCAATTCTTTTCAAACATAGTCCCAATTTGTCTAAAAACGGCGAACTTGTTAGTTTTTCTCCTTTCCTCCCTGTTGGTCTCCGAATCAAGGCGAAGTACAGACATCAAAAAGGCCATTCGATTTTTACTCATAACACATCGAAACAGAGCGGGCCCAAAGACTGAATGAAAACAATGTAACAAAGTCAGGTCTGAGGTTTTTAGTATCCCCAGAAAGTACAAAAGGCTTCATCTCCGTGAGATCTATGTGATTTTGGTACACATATTCCTTTTGACGCAATGTTTTCTTCCTATCGATTTCTTCATTTGTATATTCTATAATTAATTCAACCATTTCATCCGTTACGAATAATTTAAAAATATCAATTTCCTTAGTGAGGCCACTGGCTCTACCTTTTGGTCCGGGTAGATTGGTAACAATGTTTCGTGAGGGGGTTCGTGAATAAACACTACTCAACAGTTTATCGGTCCAAATAGTCTCATTATCTTTACCTACAAAATAATTGCTTGAAGCAGATCCGTCGTCCTGATCTTCTGATTCAGAATTAGCCGAAATATCCATATCATCGCCCCTGTCGTCACGATCTGCAGGAGGCACATAATTGACATCCTCGTAGTCATGATCTGACATAGCTGCATTCTCTGTTTCACTGACACTACTTTCTAATGACTCGTGATCAGTGTCCCCTTCCTCCTGCCTATCAAGCTCTGCCAATAATTTCTTCATGTGTTATAAATTTTGGATTAGAAGGCCTTTTTAAAAAAAAAATGTACACAAAATACCACGTTATGTCGGGTCCGACGCCAATTTTAGACACTTGCTCAAAATGACGTAAAAACAATGGAAAGAAAGAAGTCTGACTCACGCAACTCGATGCTCAGAAGGGTACCAGAAGCCAGAGTATTCTGCCCCCTCCACACGAACACATATAAACAAAATGGCTTCCTAGATGTCGGATCCGACACCACCTAGGCTATCTAGGGTTAAAATATCTCTCACTCAATTTAGAAGGGTACCCGTGATAAAAACACTAGCTATTATGCTGTTCTAATAACACATACTTTTATTTTCCTTTCTGTGAAAGGTGAGCAGCCAGTGCCAAATTTTTGCTTCATAAAGGATGAACTGTCTGACACTGCTCACAGACTCTTCATGTCACGAAAAGTTAAATCATTGCTTTCACACCAAAGTTAATCCCTTCGAAAACTATTTCGAATCAATAGGACATTGTGTTAAAATTTCACTGGAAGATTGAGTTATATATACTTACCCTCATACATATAAAGCTTTTAAAAATCGTAATAAAATAGAATTTAAGTTTTTCCTAATTAATTACATGTCTTTTATTTGTATGAGTATTTATTTCGTAAGATGTGCTGCTTGTATAAATTACTGAATCTCTTGTTTGGTTTTGTTTTGTTTCTGCTTTATTTTCATGTTATTTTCTGACTTCACTGCACCTGGCACAGTTGTCCTGTAAGTGGATATATAGCTTTGGCCAATAAAACATTATTATTATCTCTTCAAATTTTCCTCTAGGAATGAATATACTACTAATTAATCGCATTTCGATACTAAATCAAAAAGAGTATTGTAGTTTGCTAGCTACAGTCTTTCTTTTTACTCTAAAGTGACCCGATTTTGTGTAGTGTCCTTTGTTTTATTTATATATTTCAACACCACTGCTGTCTGCACGCTCGTAAGCAATAATCGCGGTCATAGTAGGTTTACTGTCCGCCAACGTTATTATTGTACTTACTTAGGTTTCTTACTTGCTATTGTTTGCACATGTCCAAAAAATCACCAATGCAACATAGTGCGAAACCATTACCTATACAATGTGTATATTGTGTCTGTTCACTGAAAAGGCACGATCGTATAAATCTCCTGTATAGTAATAATTCAATGCTTCCATTATCATAAACAGTGCTACACCTGACCTAATAAATATTCACACACGTTATTGTTACGCGTGTACACCTTAACACTAATGCCTTTCCGTATTATTGTATCCTATACTGGTGTTGTTGATTGCAACAACGGAAAATTATTTACTTATTGTTCGAAACAAAGATATTACGTGGAGCCGTAACCGGTGTTATTTTTACTCTATCCGCACCAAGAAAGCACATGTTAATAGTTAAAAGTGCGGTGTGATTTCTACAATTGTAATACTGCGTTGGCAACGATTGTAATACAACATACCTAAGACTCACCACACCTTCAACGAACTTTTAACTTTAATACACACATAGAATGAAGATATTGCAAAATTCCAAAGATACACGTTAGACAAGTTATTTATCTATTCTGACAAATATTTCTTTTTTTGGTACTTTACTATTACTTTGTTATATACGACTATAATCGTTTTCAGCCAACTTTCCATTATAGGAACCGATGGAACTATCCAGGTGGGTTAACTTTCGAAATAATCCGAGTAGCAACCAAAATAACTAAAGTCCTTTCCAAGTAAGATTGAACAAAATACAGAAGCCGTTTTCACAACTATGGACCAAATATAGTTGTCCAACTGGCAATGGTGAAAATGGTCAGTCGGTCGAGAAGAAATTTTTTAACTTTCTGCACTTAATTTTGGCTAAACTAACTTGCACTTTTGTGGTTTTAGATGTTTATATAATGCAAGAGAGACAAGAGAGCTATATTTTTAGAGTTAGTCTCTCCTTTGAAGCAAAGAATCTTTGAGCATCATCCACATTAAACGCACCCAAATATTTTGTGAAGCTGGTAATTCATGCATTAGCAATACTTGCACGGAAATAGTAAGGCTTTCAAAATATTCCTTTAAAGTATTTTTGTAATTAAGTGCTTCGAACAGTTTAGGCACAGACAGAAATTGAAAGATGAATTGGCTTGAAATGCTCAATGTCAGACTTGTGAAAAAGAACGCAAATTGGTGCAGCAACATAAATGTCTCCTATGAAGTAACGAATCAACATTATGCATTGTGACCAAACGGTACCAGTCGCAATGCCATTTAGGTGTTACATCATTGAGTGATTGTACTATTTTAAAGTAGCAAACGCAAGCAATCTTAAGACCCGCTCCTCCTCTACGATCACTCGCTTTGACCCTTAAGCATGTAAACACACTGTTCGGATTACTCCTCCCGCACAAGTATTAATTAATTCGGGACGACACGTGTTTCGGGAATACGTGGATTCCCATCATCGAATTCGGAATTTCTGCTTTGAAGCTGAAGTTGGATGCTCATGAATAGACCAGACGATAATCTAATAAATTTACTTGAAATTAGTCCCCAATGCACTTTTTCTGGAACGTAAAAAACAGGCAATTTCAAATAGTTTTAAATAAATTCTGGGCTTTGATATTTTTGTGATGGGAAACTTGCAGAATGAGACATCGACCATTGAGTAGAGTGATTATGTAGCAAGGTCTTCTAAACCCCAGCCTTCTTTTTTTCAAAAACAAGAAGTAATCAATTTTAAATAGTGTTGTATGAATGCTGGATGTTGAAATTTATGGAATACTTATTGAATGAGATATCGACTATTGAATACAATAATGTGGTTGGATTACAAAATGTCTAGACTCCATCTCCTTTCCTAGAAATTTAACAAACAAGGTAATGTTTTGCTTTTAAAAGCCATAGTTAAGAATATATGTTAGGTGTGAATGTCCAAAAATACACTTACAACTCATTTGTATTCACTCTAAATATCTTAAATAGTTCTTTAATATCGACGCTCTGTTGTGTACACGAGTTAGCAATGCTAGCTTTGAGTTGTTATTGTAATACTAGTGATTCTAAACGCATAGGCTTTTGCTAGAAATTCAAGTTGTTATATTTTTGGATTTAAAGAAAGCAATTATTTCCTATATATATGTGCATATGTACGCCTAAATTTTGAAAATACTAACGTTTAGCACCTATAAAGCGCCAACTAAATAAACAGAGAATTTCAATTACTGAGTTCCTGAAGCAATACAATCAGACGTGTTGTGTGATCTCAGAGGTATATTTATATATTTTTTTAAATATATTTTCTATATACTTAATTTTTTGAACGTACGTGCCGGCTATTGGCAGAAATCTTCTTTCTTTGATTTATTTAGTCATTCGACGCCGATAAGATTACACGCTAACACGGATCTGAGCTGACTGGTAACTTAGTTATCGCTTTTTGGGATTATTACATGAACTCGCGGCTGGGCGTTAGATTTCTCTGATTTTTCCTTAAAGACATTTACTAACGTTTTGTTTACGATACGGAATATTGAAAGAGCGACAAGGCATCCTCCGACGTGCACTGATGAGGACTATGTGAGTCCGAAACAGCTGTCTGTACGTGAGGAATACCTGAAGCAATACAATCAGACGTGTTGTGTGATCTCAGAGGTATATTTATATATTTTTTTTAATATATTTTTTATATACTTCATTTTTTGAACGTACGTGCCGGCTATTGGCAGAGATCTTCTCTCTTTGTGCTACAGTGTAACCGAATCATATTTGTTACGTAAATATAATTTAGCCCCTAAAGATTAGGAAAAATATAGGCACTAAGTTCTGCATAATTTATTGGAACACTTTAACAAGTTTTCCATAAATGGCGTCTGCTACTAACTGGTTGTTAAAACAAGTTCCTAAAATATATTTCCTATTTGTATCTTCACTCTCATTGTTTGATAATTATCCCAAATATATTGATTTTTTTACTATTCTGCATCCTATATGAAATTTCAGAGCAACATAATATTTCATTGTTGGTTTTAGTATAATTATAATTCTACCTAATGTAACCGAGCCCCACCGGTCGGCAATTGTATATCATCATACGCATATTACAGGTATCAATCGCTGTGCCCATATGCCTGAAAGGTAGGGCATTGTAATTTGATGCCTGATCACAGGACAAAATATACATACATATACTGGACACCATGCACATGAAAAAGACGATATAACTATGGGGCTATTAACATCCGGTGTTGTCCGAACAAGGGCAATAATTAATCAGCGGAATGCACGTCTACGAAGCGGTTTAATAATGTTGTCGTTGATATTACAGAATTAATGGGTAAGAAATACATAAATAAATAATGAACAATTGATTTTGTTAAATGATTTAACTCAGCAAAATTTCTTTCAGTACCTACTGTCATGGCGGCTCCACTAAAATGCATTACGCCGAATATTGATTATTTTGGGTAATACCTGGAAATAATTTAGATTTAGAAATACTTAAGAGGCACCTACAATTAGTAGCAGAAATTCTAAAATTATGTAGTAGTGTTAAACAATGTATGTACTCTTTCAAGTCTCAAGCGTAAGAGTATAGGGCGCCAAACATAAACGTCCCACATTATTTCTTATTTCACTGAGAATGAGACAATACGACTTGAATTGGTAACAATTGATGCTACCAGACAAGAAAAGTGGAGGAATAGAAGTTACCCAAAAATGACGCTCCTACCCTATAGCTAATGTATGATGCTGGAGTACTAGCCTTTCTACATTAAATTACTTGAGTAATTTTTGATAAACGAATTTGCTCTAAAGTAGCTCATTAACTGTTATGACATAAGATGTACTTTAATTCTCAGTCGAGAATACTATATAATAATACTAAAACTATATGGTCTTTCGGTCCACTGTGTGGACAACGAAAAAAGGGATACAACTTAATGATCGATTACAAACATATAATGAGAACACACAAGCACCTACTCGACGTAAAGGGCATAGCTTTTATACAGAATATGCTGCTTATGATCTCCCTAACTTCAATCGAGCAACTTTACTTTATATTATTTCAGGTAGAACTATGTATACCGAGGAATCATGGACGAATACAGGGCATGCAATAAATAAAACTTGGACAGACATTACTATTCAAAATAGTCGACAAGCTTTTGTTCAAGGAACATATTGGTTCAAAATCACCAACCGGGCTTGGACCTCGTTTTTCATTAGCTCATGCTGGTTATGATAACTGATTTGTTTCTGGTGCTGAATATACATTTCTTGGCGAGAAAAGCACTGCTGATGTTCATCATGAGGTGGATTCGGAAACATACTAGGATTGGTTTATTAAGAAATTTGACGTAAGACATATGTATGTGCAACTGATAGTGCTTTCTTAAATATTATTGTACTATATGGGTATTTGTATGATTCCAGCTATTTTTGTTACAAAAGTGGAAACTATTATTTGTTAAAGGATTACATAGTTTTCTTTAAATATAATAAATTGTATAATACCCCAATTCCTAAATAAATTTCCGAAATGTAAATTACGTTAATGTTGAGTAGATAATAATAATAGTATATTAAAAAACTGGTTTCATAATTAATGGGTGAATGAGTACTTTAATGTCTTATGAAACGTGTGTTTTATGCTATTTTTTGCAATTAGTTTTTTTAATTTCTCTATTTCTGAAAACAAAAAGAGGAAAATTTCATTAGTTGCGTAAAATTCAAATAGATTGAATTGACAAATTATTTTGACATTTCGTTGTTAAATTATTTCTAAATGAGGTTTGGAAGTTTTTCATGTACTCCACCAGTAATGCGGCAAATTGCTGAAAGTGCAGTCACTAATTTACTTCCGAAGAAGTCTTATACACTCTATGAAAAGCGGTATCAAAATTTTGAAAAATGGTGCAAAGAAAAAAGGATTCTTATATTTCTGAAAACGTTTTACTTGCGTACTTCGAAATGCTACGGAAAAATTATAAATCGTCATCGCTATGGTCAATTTATTCGATGTTAAGATCGTGTTTAAATATAAATAGAAATGTGGACATATCTAAATATATGAAACTTCAAGGATTACTAAAAGCGACTACCTGAAGGCTATAAAGTAAAAAATCAAAAATTTTAGAAGAGGAAGACGAATTGATTTGTTATTAACATTGCAACTTTGTTATTTTTTAATATAATCCTTTTCGCACCATTAAACAATCAGAATTAAAAAGGGGTAAACTTTTAGGATACTGCTACCCTTTCTTGATGTTTTCATCTTATATATCATAAAATTGAAGGGTGCGAAGATGTGTACTTGTTCAAGTGTAAACCTAACTGAACTAGAACGCGTGCAACAGTAACTATAACTAACCTCCTCGGATTTGCTTCCGTCGGTTTGTTGTTCCATCAATTCACCGAACTTTGTCATCAAATCCAGCGCTTCTTCCAAGTAAGCGTTCTTATAACAAAGCACGGCCGTATTTAATACGGCGATTGGTTGATCGGACGCTAGTGCCAACGCCTGCCTCATTGCCTTGAGACTATTCTCCACGTCCTCTAACTGAAAGAGGATACCTAGAACGGCAAGAGAGAACTCGTTTACCTCGCCACTTTTATAGTTTTCCCCCGAGGAACAAGATGATCGAATGTCCTCATCTCATATTCTCATTACACTTTTATAACGCTCATCGACAATAGGGTGATGCGGTTACGGAGGATATTGTAAAGTTTATTTACTTACAGCCGAGTAGGACGAAGGACACCGCAGTGTCGGGTCGCAAATTCACGGCGGCGCACAAAAAATTGAAGGCAGATGCTGGCTGCTGTGTTGACAGGTGCACCATTCCCAAGTTCAGAAGCACGCGGGCGTTCAATGGCGAGAGCCACAATGCTCTTTTCAGACAGGTAATCGCCTGAAAGAATGAGCAATGTGACTAAAACTAATCGCAAACATGAGAAAAAATTTTCAGAGGTAGAGTAAAACGTAAAAGCACATATAGAAATTCCTAAAACATATTATCTTCCACATAAATTGATTTTACGCGTTGTCTGATTCCTTTTAGTTTACAGAAAACATTGTAACATGCAGTATTATTACGAGGGATCTCCGGTTACTAAGGTACGTTTGCGCGACACACCGTCTATGTCACTCCGATCAGGCTGAAACTTGCACGCATTTTAAAAGTGCGTATGTACTGCATAGGTGGCTATTGTCATTGGCTTAGGTTCAGTATACGGGAGGCGAAGAAAATTATATGTGGGGTGATACAAGTTCTAGTTTACTTTCTGGTGGTCAGATGCAGTCCACTGCTTGCGCTTGTTTGGTTTTGTCAATTTTGTTCTAGATTTTTCTTGTGTTATTAGTTACAATTAGTTAGTGTAGTGATTAATATAGTACAGACTCTTATTAGCTTTGTTCGCAGTGGAGTCAGAAACTATCCGAAATTGAACGATGCATGCGCACTAACTGCTATGCGTTCGCAGTGCTACAATTTCATATTTTGACAGTTTGAAATTTACATTTCAGTGTTCGCAGAGTAGTGGGATTGCAGTAATAAACGGTTAGTGATTACTCCATAAAGTTCACGTATTTCGCATATGCGCTTGACAAAGGAATTCATTGAAAATTGTTCTACAATTGAACTACAATTACATTTCTTTAATAGCAATGCCTCCCATAAAGTGTCGTGTAACCAATCCTGAAGACGGATTACGGAAAAAATAAAGACTTCGATATAAACTTGTGTTCATTTTTTGTTTTAATAATTATATAGAATATAGTAGTAAAAAATTCTTTGTTGATGTTGAGCATCATTCTACTGCATATATGTACATATGTACCTAATCAAACCAATTTATTTTAGCATCCGAATTCACCAACACCGAAAAAATTCAAAGTTCAGCAGTCTGCAAAAGAACAATGGCAACTGTGTTCTGGGATATGCAAGGCATTTTGCTTATAGAGTTTTTACCACCGAAAGCCACAATTAACAGCGATCTTTAATGTCAAATTCTCGAAAAACTACACAAAGCCATTCGGCAGAAAGAAGAGGATGGTTGACGAAAGAAATCAGGTTGTTGTATGACAATGCAAGACCGGACATTTCAAATCAGACAAAGGCCTGACTTCGGAAACAATTGGGAAGTTATTGTCTATCCGCCACACAGTCCAGACTTGGCCTCTTTTGAGTTTCATTTGTTTGGGCCGTTGAAAGCTCATTTGTCGGGTAAAAGGTTTGAAGACGACAACAAAATTCAAGAGGAAGTACGGCAGTATTTTACAAATTTGGATCGCACCTTTTACGAAGAGGGTTTACAGATGCTTGGGCCTCGCTGGGATAAGTACCATAATATTGGCGGCGATTATGTTGAAAAGTAGCTAACAGTTCACGCTTTTACTTAGTGTATGTTTGATATCTATAAATAAAGTAGTCAATACGTTTGTTCTTGCCCTAGGTATAGAAAAGCTGTCGGTCGATCGTGTTCCATATCTGGGTACATTTATACCTACCAAGGATAACAACTCTGGTGCATCAATGTTGCTATTTATTAGTTTGATCATGCAATGACCACTAGTAGCTTCGCTCCGATTAGAGAGAGAGGCAAAACTATGATTGGAGAGGAGGACGTTGTAATCCGCACCCCGCGGAGGATACATTCCTGATGCTTAATAACTTAAGTATTTCAAGAATCTTTTTTAGACTCTCTCCAACTGCAATACTTGATATGTGTACACCGGAAACCAGATTAGAGATACGTATTCTAGTTTGGGTCGAACATAGGCGTAGTACAACATTTTCATTGTTTTCGTGTTAGCAAATCCTCTGCAAGATCTAATCAAGAAACTGAGTGACTTCCAAGCTGAGGCACAAATAGCGGAAATATGATGTGAAAATTGCAGTCGCTGATCAAACAGAACTCCCAAATCCCTAATTTGAGTCTGTCGACAAATAGGAAACTTATCTAATTTATAATCAACGAGCAACTGATTATTCAATGTAGTGTAGGATACCACAACACACTTATCAATATTCACCCTGATTATATTTCCATTGCTCCAGTTATTTATAACGCGTAAATCACGTTGCAGAGATTCAGAGTCCTTTACCGATGCGATTTTCCTAAAGATCTTTAAATCGTCGGCATAAGCTAATACATGACATTCCAGTTGAGGCAGTAAGTCATTGATGTAGATGTTAAATAGTAACAGTCCCAAATTTGAGCCTTGAGGTACTCCAGATGAGGCAGTAAATATGGTGGATTCGAAGCCGTTGTAGCAGACGTAACACGAACGGTTGTCGAGGTAAGAATCAATTAAGTCGGTGATGACAGTTGAGATACCGAGCGAGTCCAGCTTTGATACAAGAATTCCATGATCGATGGTGTTGAAAGCTTTGGCAAAATCTGTGTACAACACGTCGACTTGTTCTTGCGAATTTATGCAGGTGCTTGTAAATTGAGTGATTTCGGCAAGATTAGTTACCGTTGATCTACCCGACATAAAACCATGTTGCTGAGGAGATATATAACATCGAATGCACTTGTGCAGATGTTCAAAAACATTGGAGCAGCTAGACAAAATTGCAACAGGCCTGTAATTCTGAATATCACATCTGTTACCTTTCTTAAACATGGGATTAATCCTGCTGACTTTCCAGATTTCCGGAAGCGTGGATGTGTGAAGAGCAATATTGAAAATGACGCACAATGGAGTACACAGGGCAACGGCACAATCCCGGATTAAAAAATTGGGTAGACCATCATGACCGGCCGTGCAATCACCTTTAATGTGTTTGATCGCCGATTGCACCTCATCATGAGTAAAATTTTGTAAGCGGAAGTGATTAGCATTAGAAGAGGTGTACATGGCAGTAGAAGTTGCTCGCGGGCGATACACATCAGCGACGTTTTTGATGATAATGATAATTTATCTTTGGCAAACAATATTGAAAATAGTCATTGCACTCTACTTTGTACAAAACCGCCACAAACTTATTTGGTTACATGATATAAGACAAGCATGTAAAATAGAAATAATAGGAAGATAGGTAGACAACAGACAAACAGAATGGAATAGATATATAGATCGCATGGATAATGATAGAATAATTAAAATATGCAGCCCGGAGGGGAAAAAATTAATCCAGGAAAACCGAGAAAGAGATGTAAAGACAGCATATAATCTTAACATAGAACAGACCATAGGCCCAATAGGATAAAAAAGAAAAAGATAAGGAGAAACGGCATAAGGCGAAAATGCATTAAAAAGATAATTGATTGACCAAGTTCATCAATAATATTTTTAAAACACTGTACTTTATTATTCCAAGCCCAATATTAGAAAACCCTTTGAAACCATGAAATTTATGTCGCAATTTGCAGGGAAAATTATTATTATGATGCTGCATTTCTGCAATAAAACAGACATTATAATATTTTTGGCTATATAATTACCAATATCTAATCAAAATTTAAGGTGCTATAAAACAAGTAGATGATATCCGCTTTCCAGATAAGCCACTATAAAAGTTTAATAACCAGGCGAGTTCGATTAAGTTGAAATTTCACTTAAGGGAATATGGAAATTATTGAATACACACCGTACAATACCAGGGTTTCTAAATTACGTTCTCCTTGGAGCCGTTTCGACACAAATTGACGCAGATGGTTTGGAGTGCTAATTATTCCCGGAACCTGTCGGAAACAAATAGCACAAACGGTCCTCGATCATTTTTTTTTATAATTACAACAATGTGAGAACAGAATCGAGCGAATCAAGATAATTAAAAGGTTTTTACAGTATACACCGTTTTCCATCCTTTCATGTAAACTAGACAAAAACTATTGAGCAGACGAATATACTATAATTGTATATGGCAAAAAGTATAAAGAAGGACTTTCTTGTAGCAAGATTTCAAGATGTAAGATACATTATACTCATACTGGTGAAGAATGCCATGATAATATCAGAGCTTATGTAAAGAGCTCTGAAATCAGTGGAAGCGTGGTGCACAAATGAAAACGTCAGCGTAAATCCTACTAGAGTGGCAATAATCCCCTTCTGAAAGAAGAGAAAAATAAGTGCTCTCTATGAAATAACGCAGATGAAGCAGGAAACTCAATAGTTAGGTGTATAATCCTAGATTCCAAACTCACCTGGAATATGCATTTGGATAAACTGACAAACGAATGTAAAATGGCACTCATGCAAGTCACAGAACAACAGAGAAACAGTGTCGCACATTATTTTTTAATGCTACGCATTAAATTGCCGGAGAACCGCCCTGTTAGGTGAAATAAATACAGTACGGAGCAAACCGGAAAGGATTTGGTACACATGCTACTAAATCTTGTCAGGATGCGTAAATTTGTTAGGATACTCAGAAAACAACCAAATGCAGAGTAAAATAATAGGTCCCATGGTCACACTGTTAGGGGGTTTAAAAGACCTTTGATCTGCATTAGGGACACAATCACTCAATCAAGCTACATTTGGCCAATTTAACTCTCAATTCATTCAGTATCATTCAGTAACTAGCACGTAATTAACTTCGATAACTAGCGATTCTGATACATTTATGTTTTTTTCCGCAAATTATTTTAAATGTACGATTGCCGATGTGTGATTGGTTGAACTTCTAGCAACAGGTCATTTTAGCAACTCTTTTTCGCAAAAGGATTTCCAAAACCAATTCCTTTTCGTCCTTCCAGGATACGGGCAGTTCTTCCTCGTGCAACAAGGACAAAACAATACAGTTTCGCTTTCATAAGTCCGGTGTGGTAATGGCAAAAGCGTACGATAACTAATCCCCATGAGCTCATGACTAGTATCAAGTAGCGGCCGAGGAACTCATTACCAGAAACTGCCCGATTGATAACTAGCACTAATTCACTAACTTCACAGGGTACGTACTATTTATAATAGTAATTAATTTTACCCACTAGTTTTGAAAGCAATTTCTATCAGGGAAAGTAAATGAGGAAAATTGTATTATTATCAAAATAGTCATCTCTACGGCCAACATGAAGTGACAAAAATTGTACTCAACTCCTGTACACACATATATCATTTATTCCAAATCTTAATTACGCCAATACTTCTCTAAAATTAGACTGCGGTGAGTAAATACTAATTTACACTTATTGTTTATGAAATATAATTGTATGTACATATGTAATACTCTTGCAAAGTTTAGTTCTATCTGATGTCTTTAGTTTTGAACATAATTCTAATCGTCAGAGTGGTTGAAAATAAGGCACAGGAACGCGCTAGGCGTTAATCGCATTATCAAGGCTGGCCATGAGTCCACCTAGTAATTTATGGTTATGAATTGGCCTGTGATTTTATTGCGGATTAGAACTGGTGACTATACTTCATTTACTTTAAGAACATAGCGTCGGAAAGGATACGGCAATATTTTCTGGGTTGGGATTGGTTCAGTGTTGGAGCAAGTTTACAAAGGTTAAAAGTTGACACTTTCTCACATTAAATTTATATTGCAAAAATCGAAATATTTCTAGAACTCTCAAACCTCAATCTTATTTACTTCGTGTTGTAGCATGGTTTCGCTGGTTGGTTTCTTGTTAATATTTTAAATCTCTTAAATTCAACACTTAAAAGCAGATCATTTTAGAGCTATATAGTCGGCCATAGTTACAGTTACAACAGGTAATCTTTTGTCAATAAGGTCTATTTTCATGATAATTTATAACGATACATCACAGTGCTAATATGAATTCAATGTGGGTAAACACTTTTGGCACAGAGAGCACATGTTGAAATGGCAATAGGAAGTGCTCGTACGAGTGACTCCATATCATTTCAACTTAAATCCAATTGAATTAACCGCTGATCAGGTGGGACACTTCTTTTTGTGTACACGCGCATAGCAACGCTCCCGCGCCCATCAGATCGTAATACCTGGCGCCCAACGTTGGGCGCCACTTACTTCAAAATGATTACAGCTCAATCAATCAAAAATAATAAAAGAATTAGCCGCAGTGGTTAGACGACAATTATTGCAAATGATTGGTGAGTGGATTGATGTTTGTTTAGGCAAAAGAAATTTAAAAATGAGATGATTGTTTGAAAAAAGAATGCTTTAATAATTTCGGTTTGAATTAGTATTACTTATGTGTGTAATAATAAAATACAAACGCCATAAAACGTGCCTAACATCAAGTAATCATTGAGGAACTTTTCTTAGGTTTATAGTTCCTTTTACATGCAACGCTTTTGCCCCTAGGTAATCCAAGACAGGACAACGTGGGACCAAATCAGCTAGCCTATGTATAACCTTTTTGATTTGCCTTCACGTAAACTGCCACAATATAAAGGAATTTAATAAACACTAAATAATAAAGTTGAATACACCGGTGCAACTATGTCAAGGAAATGCTGTATTAAGAAATAACTTTTAAGTGCAAAATAATTCTAGTACATAACATACAACTCTTATTACAGAAAGATTTAAGATATTAAAAACACTCAAAACAATAATTCTACGATACCCACCGCTATGTATTTCTGCTTTGAGTAGAAACACATTCCAATGTTGTTCCACAAAGCCACGGAATCAGGTTTGCTCTGAACGGCCAGTTTATATTTGGTCAACGCCACGTCATATTCTTCATGGAACTTCATGGAAAAAATAATCTTTTTTAGTTAATGATTAATATAAAAAATCAGCAACTGCTTTTATGGGATATAATTTTTTTAAAAAATTGATACATTTTACTTATATGTAAGGTGCCTACACTGTTGCTAAGTGGAGCTAAAAAGTAGGTTAAAGAAGCAACTTATTGTGAGTGTTACTAGCTTTGGGAGCACTTAAGGTGATGGAAAAGGAAAAGCAATCGAGTGTTTCAAAACTGTAATACTAAAAACAATAACAAATTCAGACAAATCTTCGGAAGATGTAAATTATGTAAACAGATAGTAAAAACACCTTCAAAAATAATTCATAGCAATGAGGGAGAAATAGCGGCAATAACCCAATTGTTTTTTTTTGTAATATATGTAATAATTCTCTAAAGTATTAAAACAAATTCTATGTTTGCTGCTGTTATTGTTAAGAAACGCGTTTTAAAGATAAAATCACTGGATGGAAGATGAAGAATTCCAATGGGGATAGCATGGACTTTCTAACCCGGATTTATAACGGGTTTGTAATGCTGCAGCGAAGGATACCAAAAGACTAAGAGGTATGAAGTATTATTCCGATAAGAGTAGAAACAATTATCGAGGGATCGCTCTTCTCAGTACATCCTTGAAATTATACAAGAGAATACTAACAAAGATTGAGATATGAGGTTGTACCAAATATGAAACAGGCACAGAGTAGGTTTAGAAAGACTAGAAGTTCACAAGATCGTATTTCCACACAAAAGCAGCTACAAGCACGTACCCGAGTATGTGAAAAAGGAATACCTCGTTGCGTTCTTATATCTAGGAAAAGCTTTCGACAAAGTGACAAGAGAAATTATAACAGAAACTCTAAGAGACGACAGTAAAGACCACGCTACAGCGAGGAATAGAGAGCATTTATTGAAACAATAGAAATGTAGATAGAGTGCCCAATATGGAGTCATAGCAATGGAGAATATTAAGCCCAGTACTCTACAATATTTTAAGGTATGACGTGATTAAAGAAACAAAAAGAAGAACAAAACCCCATATACACAAGTCATAGAGAGTTAGAGGCGGAGTGCCTGAGCGAGTGGCTTGGAATAAAACACTAACGTCTGGAAGCTTAAACATAAATGTAAATAAGACACTAAGGTCATGGCACTAGGTAAAACAGACACGGAGCTAAACATAAAAACAACAGGCAGATCGAGCAAGCTTGAAATAGTTGGAAGTACATATTAATAACGGAAAACATGAAAAAGAAATATCCACTAGAACAGAGAATGCATTATAATTATACATACATATTTGAGAGATATTTATTTCGCGCCCAACATTACATGTATTGGAATTGTCAAATTTTCAATAACCATATTAATAACAGCAATAATAACATCAAATAGGTACACATTACAAGAACTCATTAACAGAGTATAGGGGTTTACTTAATAGATACATTTTTTAATTTCTACGGAAGGCAGGAGTAGTCTGGCTCATACAAATTTCATCAGGTAATTTTTTAAATACCTTTAATCCCATGTAAGTGGGTGAGTTACCAACAATGGCACATCTGCCGCGTGGTACATAAAAATTATTTTTGTCTTGCATCCCTATTATGAATGTCCAAGTATGAGCTGTACTTGTCTTTATTTATATTACCAATTCTTACATAAAAAAATAAGTTGAGGTTCAAATTTTTAAATTTTTAAAAAACTACGCGATACGCGTGAGTCCCAAACACACCAGCCATTACACACAGAAAAACGATTTCTTGATTGAAATAAAAATATTTTCTTGACTATATTCACTTAACACAAGTAAATATTT
>JARFOC010000185.1:390276-405343 GCA_031763485.1 Osmoderma eremita | reverse complement strand
ATATATTTTTTTTAATATATTTTTTATATACTTCATTTTTTGAACGTACGTGCCGGCTATTGGCAGAAATCTTCTTTTTTTGATTCAATTACTGATGATAGAATTATGGAATTTAAGATGACAAATGCCAGCTGGATAAATTGCATTTTTGAAAAAATGCCCTATCTAAAACTAAAGGTTTAATTACCACACAAATGCTGCAGTAGCAACTGTACAAATGAAGAAATGTTCTGTGATATGCGCACACCTTAAACCTCAGTCGCCACAATTCACATGTTGCATCGTGTGATTTGTTAATTCAACATGTCTAGTATGCAAATGTCGTCAGTCGACGATCGACATCTACGTAGGCGCTGTATACTTGCTCCGTTCATTATTATAGCGTGTAATATCTAAGTGTAATCATCTCCGATCAGGACACCAAACATATCAACAGCACCAACCAAAATGAACCTGTCGTGGCGCACAGCGCACCACCGACCATTATTATAAATATGTGAAAGAAACGGCACTTAATTACCATACAATTTCGAAGGTGTTTTATAGCGTTTAAAATAATTACGGCCCTTAGACGCAATTTCGTGATTATACACCTTTTAGACCACATACGTTGAAACTCTCGGAAACATCGGTCGCGTTTATGCCCCGCACCGCCGCTCGTGTGTGTGTAAATGGTACGAATGGTACGGAAAGAGACGAACACCGCAGCCGTACAGCTGACATATTAATAGCCTTTGTTTTCTATCCGCGCGTTATTTATGATCTGTCGTTACGTTATTTGAACGTTACTTCAACGGAGATTTCGGGAAAGTGTTGATGTTTGATTTCAGATAGGTAACTTACGTCGCGGGAAGCCATTAACTGACGCAGCGGTGGATGTTGGAATGTTGTAAGTAGTATGTGAAGGCGGACATAAATACGTTCATGTTAGAAAGTTGTGTGAATTGTATTGTTATCCGAAATTTTCACTTTTATACTCAAACTCTATAAACAATAGTAACATTTAGGGCGCCAGTTTAAGTTATAATAGCAGGTTTTCCCTGTTGGTAAAGTTGTTAGATGCAGTTAGATGCCATGGAAGACTTTATGGAGCAATTTGCTTTTTTACTTTACTTATTTATAAGAAGCAAAACAGAAACATTATATCAAATATTAATACCAAACACCAAATTGGCAAAATACCAAATGTAAAGCGTTTGCTAAATGTCAAAAGTCAAAGGCCAAATGTCAACTCAAATCTTAAAAATAAAATGTCGAAAGTCAACAGTCAGGAGTCAAGAGTCAAATGTCAAAAGTCAAGTCAAGAGTCGAGAGTCAAAAGCATGACTCCTGACAAAAGACTTAGGTGGAAAGAGCATGCTAAAAAGAAGAGAATCCAATTAGGCCTAAAATATAGACAGTACTACCTACTGGATAATTGGAAGGAACTCCAAACTTTCAATTTTCAACAAGATTTGCAATCAGATTTTGAAACCGGTGTTGGTGACTTCAATCTCAAGTGCATTAAAATCTTTCATACCACAGTGTTACGAAATATAGTGAATGCTCTATGGTGTCTTCGTAGCTGTGATCTTCGAACAAACCTTCGGATACCAACAGTGAATGAAGACATTAAAAGAATTGCCGGCAGATATAACGCCAAGCTCCACCTTCATGAGAACGTAGAAGCTCTTCTGCTGCTGGACAACCAACATTATACCCGAAGATTTAAGAGAGCGCAGTGTGCGAATGAAGTGTACACTGTCTAGGAAAATCTGGAAAGCATCATTGGGTAGTTTTAAGATATATTATATTTAAATTAATGGCTAATATTTTAAGACTAGTTTGAATAATAACAAAAAAGGCCGAGAATCAAATGCCAAAAGTCAAAAGACAAAAGTCAACCGTAAAACGTTTGATTTTTTTGCGGCCAATGTTGTGCACCTTCTATTCCTTCATGAGGAGCAAGTTTTAGTATAATGCCTTAATGTAGGACTTAATTTATATACAAACGTCTATCAGCAAGTATTTATCGAGAGAATTTAAAATCGCTTCCTTAAGTATATGACATTTATCCAGCATAAGTTATGACACCCTGCTCGAAGCGCATTTTTTTAATCATTTCATTTACTTGACATATAATTCCATATGATTGTGATGAATAAATAAATAACACTTGTCCAGACCCATTCATTTAAAAGCAAGTAGTGAATTCAATTTATCTACAGCCAATGTATATTTTCTTTCACATTATTATTCTTTATATAGAATTCTCTTTCAGTTTGGTAATAAAAACATTATTCACTTCCTCACGGAGTGCAGAGGCACCGGAAACCCTAAGCTTAAATAATTCAGGAATCCCCTTTGAACTCTCTGCGGTAATAATTACTCCAACATGTGTTTCAAAATGTTCAAAAAGTTTTAGTTATAAAGCTAATAATAAGCGCTTGTAATGCTAATCTATTTCTATTCTAAATGGCAGAAATATTGTTTGAAAAGCAGGTATAAGCGCTGACCACTAAACTTGTTTATGTTAGTCGAAGAAAGAAAAAAATACTCCAGGAGTATTGGAAGATCAACAGATCATTGATTGTAATGTAACTCATTCACGCTAATCCTTATCACGTTTTCGTTGATAATTTGTGGTAGTGCTTGCAGAGCTTCGCAATTCGTAATCGATGTTATTTATCTTGGTAAAGGCCTTTAACTCGCCCGCATTAGCTGGTACACGGCATTCCTCTAAGATCGTATTTTTCCTACTAATGTCATTAATTGCATTTACCGCAGCTACATTTTCACAGGATCGCCCAGTAGTGTGCCGGTCAACAAAATTCAACCGAAATTAGGATGTATGTTGGTGCTGGATTATTCCTATACTAAATGCATTATGTTCGTGTCCCTATTATGTATGTGTGTACGTGCTGGTCGAATGTGTTTTATAGCCGAAGTGGAGATGGTACAGTTGCCGGAAAATTACCAATTAAACGTTAATGACCACACTACACCATAAATTCATTGTTACGACTAATTCTTAACCCATTAGGTGGTGTCTCAACAAAGAGATTAAGGATTAATTTATATGGAAACAGCTCACTCGGCTCATGATGGCCGTGCACTCACGGTATTGCGCACCACAAAGAAACTTATTTTTTAATTGAACCATAAATAACTGGACGTGGAAGAATAGTTTTAATTACCCCTTTTAATATCTCTCTAAAGCAAATATCGCGAGAGAAAAGGCCACGAGCGTTGATTACGGTTCATCTTTATTAATAAGAACGTTGCTTGTGATAAGAAAAGTTTGTAACAAACTTTTAATTAGCGATTCAGTTTTATTTCTGTTGATTTCAATGAAGACTGCAACGTTCAATGTGAAAAGACCGGAGTGCTTTCAAACTTCTTCCTTTCAAATGTAGCCTTGTGGTATTTTAGTTCTTTTATGATTGGAGACAAAAATATTATAAATTGCACGAGCAAAAATGCTAATTGATGAAATAACAAGTTAGTACCGGCTGGACTAAAGTAAACTAAGAAAGAAAAATAAATACATGTTTGTAAATATTTTGATTTTAAGTTGTATGCTGAAGTATTATTTATTTATCGTATGCCATCGTCTGAAAGTGATGATTTTATTGATTTGAAAGTAACTGAAATAATTTGCCCAGGAAAATGCGCTATAGTAAAAGAAATTAGTTGGTCTTAACAAACTATTACTCGAAGGATAATAACGCATGCGAATGACATTTATCACATCTTTGATGATATCGACGACATTGAGCGTGTACAACACAAATTTCTGAAGTACTTGGCTTTTCAGATGGACGAAACTTTCCCAGTATGCAATATTTCGTACTTGCAACTTCTATACTGCCACTGTTGTGAATCTTTGGCGGTTAGGAGACAGAGGCTTAGCGCAATGTTCTTACCTGACACTCTTATTAGCAAAATTGACTCGCCTATGTTATTACCAAAAGTAACATTTCGGATACTAAGACTGATTGCCAGATTGACGGAACCCTTTTCTTCTCATTCATTATGCCGTAAATCTAAACCGCATATATCAGGATCCTTTTCCTTAATGTTTTATTTTTCGTTCTAATGCAATGTTATAGTTTATGCCATATTTTTATACCACTACGCATTGTACTATTTATTACTTAGACTTTATATTTATTGAACCTATTTAGTTTCTCATTGAGGAAGGTAGGTTGTGTGTATTATCGATTATTAAGAGTTAAAAACACAGGAAAATTTCTACACAAACTTTCATATAACTTAAATCCAATGAAATGTTTCGGTACTGCACCTGATGACTAATGGCGTCAAGAACATAAGGCAACTAATAATTTTTATTGACGTTACTGATCAAAATGTCATTGTTATTGAGAGCAACGACATGGTACAATGGCTGAAGATCTTTCCATAAGTTTTACATCAAATATACATTAAACGGAGCTTCTATAATAAGTCTTTGAGAGGAGTGACTGATGGTGCACATAAATGACGAGCAACAATACTGGATTGATGTTACAAGTTTGCCAACAAGTAGCTCATATTGGAGGAGACTTTCCAAATGGCATCTATTCATCAAAAGCTATTGTGAAAAAAATATTAGTTCCGAAAATATAATAAACCACAGCAGATATTGGAGCGGGAATTTTCCCTCCAGAACTAAAAATTGACTTAAGCCTTGCTTTGGGGGGACAGACCTCGGTCTTTCTGGCGGAGGTTCTGGGAATCCTGCAAGGTGCGAATGAGATTTACACAAAGTGCCTTAGAAGGGAGCAGATTGCTCTTTACAGCGACAGCCAAGCTAACCTAAAGGGCCTCAGCAATTACAGGATCGCCTCGGGTTTCATGCTTCATTGCTGCAACACCCTGAAGGCTGTTACTGCCCATAATGTCGTATCACTCGCATGGGTGAAAGGACACAAAGGAAACCTAGGCAACGAGGCTGCCAATAGGTTGGCGAGCTGGGGATCGCGTTCTCCCTTTATGGAACCGGAACCTGTCCTGCCTCTCACGTCGGCGACAATCAGAGACCTAACAAAACAACGGACTGTCATTCTGCATGAATACAGATGGGAGTCTGCAACTACATGCTGCCAGACACATAAAACTACTTCGAGGGTATCGTCCAGGACGGCAAAATGTTGCCTACTTCTTTCTCGCACCAATTTTCGCCAAGTTGTAGGGTTATTGATCGGCCACTGCAAACTGAATAAGCACATACACCGCATGGGACTAGTTAATAGCCCTCTCTCCCATCAATGTTACATTGAAGGCGAGAGGCCAGGGCACATTTTGTGGGACTGTCTGGCGCTTGCCCAAATTAGGAGCTCTATCCTGGGGGAGTGTTGGCACAGAGAGCCTAGTAAGAGTCGCCCAAGTTCGTGTGGCTCTGCCACCCTCCCCAGGCTTTAATCCATATCCACATGAAATGAATGTTGTTGCTATATAAGAGCCAATGGGTTTAATCACCGAATGCTTCGATAGTTCTTTTAGGAAATTTTGTCAGAATATGCGCAACTACAGTATTGTAGGATGGCTAATTAGAGAGAATAAATTTTGCATTTGTTTCAGTGTGCGCATAGATTTTAACAATTTTATGAATAAGAAAGTATACCTTTAAGGTAATTACTTAAGAGTGGCTATTTGATTTGAGTTCTCTACTCGTATCAAAGTATTTAAATACACTCAATTTAAATTTACAAGGAAAAGTTAAAGTAATATCTGGTTTAGCTGCAAATATGAAAGCTTTCCACCATCAGTTATCCCTATTTAAAAGCGAAATTGACACCATGAATTGGATCCTTTTCAACGCCTCTCAGAACTGAAAACATATTGTAATTTTTCCTTACAGATATATACTGCAACAATTATTTGAAGAGTTTGACAATGCGTTCGCAGAAATAAAAATATATTTCGTAGGTCCGTTTGGTACAATAGCAGCAAATTAGAACGCTACTTTAAAATTTACAATTGTTCACCTATTATTTTTGTTACAGTGGTAATAAAATTGATTACAAAAAGTCAATGAATATGTTTTCATTTTATTCTTTCTAATTGTATCATTTACAATACACTTTCTTCTTCAGTCGGCCCAGCCACGATAGATATGTATACTGATCAATTCTTAATTTTTCTATCAAAGAAAATGCTATTAAAAAGAGGATTTGGAAAGGAGACCCAAGTAATTGGATGCACAATATCGGAACATAATTATTTTTAAAATTCCTACCCGGATAAAATATAGTCTATTAAAAAGAAACTGACTAGTAATTTTTTTAATAACCTGGCACTGTCATAGTTTGTTATTTAAGGCCCATTCTTACGATACTAGTCGGCTCGGTATATCAAAAATGAAGAAGATTACGAAGCGTGCAGAATCACCTTTGGGCAGAAATTACAACCGTACTCGTCGCTAATACAGCTATGCTAATTTAGACGGGGCATTGTGTCGAGGCGGCATGTGTGAAAGGTTTATTTGTTGGATATTAAATTTCATTTAAATTTTGACCCGTCCACCGGTGTGGGCTAAATATATTTTCCGAGAGAACGGGCGCGATTAGACACACCGTCTTTGTATCGAACGCGGGAAACCCACATGCGACCATACAGGCATAGACGCCGATGGAACCAGAGAAGTTTACGCATAAATTACAGCGGGTAAATGTATTAATTCACATTAGCGGGTCCCGGTGTCGACTAATTTTAAATTGGTTATTAACTTTACGATGATAGGAGGCGCATAGTTTCGTGCTTGACGTAATATTAATTTTTATTGTATGTAAATTCTATTGTTGTACAAGTGGTGAATTCCTAATCCCTAATTGATAGTTGGAATAAATGCAGTTTAAATGAGGCAACCTGTAATTATTTCTCCATTTGTTTTATTTCTTGTCATTTTGACTTTGAACCAGGAACTCACAGATGAACTTTATTCATTCATAGCTCCAGAGCAGATTACACTCTATAACTTTAGTAGATATGGATTGATCTCCCAAGTATTACGACTTCAAGATCAAAAGTTTGAATTTATCTATGTCTCTTTCTCAGTTTTACGGCATTTTTAAATATCTTACCAATCTTTAATATAATTCATTAATTCTAAATGGATTAGCAGTGTTAACGATTTCCAATAAAATCGCATAAAAATTTTATTTTACGGATAGAAAATTCTTTAACCATTCTTAAGCCATTAACCATTACCACATTCATGAGATATATTGAAATGCAAAAGACCGGGAGAATTAAACCAACAATTTAAACTTAAATGAAAGAAAAGGGATTCTATATCTATGCAGCAACTTGACACTCTCGTTCATACCTATATTGGAGCGAAATGCAAAAAGATAAATAATGAAAATTGTTCTAAAACATTTTTCTTCACTTTCAATTGTATATTGGTCTGAATGTCTGGATTTGAATATAGGGAGGCTGGCAAAAAAAAACACTCTTCCACCATCTATCCGAGCCAACCCAACCTGAGTATAAACTCAGGGTATGAATATGAGGAGTACAAAGCAGTCGCCACGCTGTGCCAACACTGTGCCAAGATTCCTCCAGAATGGAATTTGGATAAGCGCCGGACAGTCGCATAAAATGTGCTTCGGCATATGTAACATGCACGACATAGGGGACTAGTAACTAGTCTTATGCGATGGATGTGCTTATTTAGTTTGCAGTGACCAGTCAATAGTCCTACAACTGCGAAGGTTGCTACGAGAGAGAAGCAATATTCGCCGTCTTGGACGATAGCCTGGGGATGGCTTTACATGCATGGAAGCGTGTAGTTGCACATGCCCATCTTCTCTCGTGCACAATGGTAGTTCGTTGTTTTATTAGGTTATTGTGTATAGCCGACGTAACAGAGAGAACAGATTTCGGGCACTTAAAAGGAGCGCAATTTCCGACCTGCCAGACCTTCGGCAGCCTCATTTCCTTTATGTCCTTTCATCCATACAAGTGATACGACATAGTGATCAACCTGCAAGTGTTCAGACTTCTTATTATTAATTATATTTGGAGTGCATTGTATATATCACATCGCATAGTTTAGGGGCTGAAACCTGCGAACACGATTTGGGCCACATGTCACTTGTTTACATATAGTCACGCATAATACGTAGAATGACATAATCCAGAAATACTCCCAACTAGATTTGTGTATACGTATTAGTTAGAACTTTAGAAAAAAGACAGTTACATTTAAAACACCACCAACGCAGATTCATTTTAAAATTCGCAAAAAGGGTATACAAGTACACCAAGGTGTAGTAGCATCAAAGCACTAAACCCGAAGCGATCCTATAATTGTTAAGGGCCTTTGGAGCAATCTGCTCTTCCCTAATGTTCTTTGCGTGAACGTCGCTCGCACTTTGCAAGAATCCCAACCCCCGCCTCAAGAGCCAAGCTAAATCCTCCCATTGCAGAGCTTAAGTCAGGTTTGCTTCTGTCATTGTTCTTGTTTTAGATCCATCTGTAAAAATGGAGATCGCTTGCTGATAATACGAGGTGGTGTTCAATGTGGATGTTCAAATTGAACCATGTGATAACGTTTGCGGAAAGCAAACACAGGTCCACGCAGTCATTCGCACCATCGAGGAGGGGCATCTTAGTGATGCCCGCATGATGATGCTAACGTGCCCACACCTTCCTCAGTTGTTGTTTAGTTCAGGAAGTTTTTTTCTCTGTGTACGGACGTAGCTTCATTTAAATGTTAAAGGTTTAACACTTTTAACAGTGTGGCCAGTTAATACAATAATAATACTGTAAGTATTAAAATTCTTGAAAGAAACCATAATACAATAATAATATGTTTACGATAATATATTAAAATACTTAAAGAAGAGGAATAATAAGAATCTAAGTTGGAGACTTAGTATTTATTAAGACCTTCGCTAGCAGTTTAATACTGTTCGCTATATTAAGAACATTGTTTACGTTCAAGTAAATAGTTTCACGTCAATTCATTTTCCCAGTTCCTTTCACTAATTGGGGTTAGGTAATGACAGCCGGTCACAAACTATTAGTAAGGTTTCAATGTAGAATTTTTAAAATCACGTTCATACTTCTTAACGTACTGCACCAATTGTAAATCTTCCATTGATCATCGCTGGAATGTTATCTGTCATAATTAGTCTTTTCGGTACTCTAGAGCTGTAACGTGGCAAAGCCTGAAAGCCAAAATCTGACTTTTATATTTACAGCCTGAGTAGAGCTGAGGCCGAAAAAAAGCCAGTGATTTTATAGGTACGATCAGAAATCGAATTAGAAATCGTCAGATAGTCTAAACACCAATCCACTAGACCACAATGGCCTGGTGTGGTGATGTGGGCATATTTCCATAAATACTAAACCAAATATTAGAAGGAGTCACGCAAGGATCAAAGGCATCAGTTGGTGACTTCAACATTAATCTTAGAATCACGTAGATGATATTTGTGCCGCCGAGTCTAGAATCTAAGGGTTTTCATCGGGCTTGTGTCAACATTTCACTATGATACGACAGGTACTAACATCCTTTTACGAGCACCTCTATCATATATGGGACGAAATGCGGATAGCTTATATAATGACATATCCGTAGGCAACCCGTAGGGATATCCTGCATATTTAACATTTTTAAATGTATTTTCGTGTCAATTGCTTATCCATTTTCATTAATTTACTGTTATACCTACATAATTCTATTTACGTAATAATAATTTGTCTTCTAATTGGATATTATCTGTTGGACAATGAACGAATTATCGACTTTAGTGAAGATTCTATCTTCGAAAAATTCTGAAAAGTTCTTAGATCTTGTATGGCCCAAAAAAATTTAAGAATAATATTAATCAGATAAATACTAAAGCTATAGTTACTATCCCACAAAAATCCCACTACGCAACTAATTTTTTTCCCTTTCTATATTAAAATTTATAATTTGCGAAACCAAAAATTAATTTATTTTAGTAAACTCTATTAAGGTTTACATTATAGGCCCGTCTTAGGTGCTAGGACACTTCATTCACACTTAAGAAAACTTACAAAGGGTCCACCCGCATAACACAACCCGAATACTTAATTCGGGTTGTGTATATTTATGGGGTATGGAGTATTTTTTGTTAGGTGTGCTCATTTACCTTAAGTAAGTAACTATCGTATACTTTCCGTCTAGATGTACATAAATATCGCAGGTAATTGTCAAAAAACATACAATAATATAGCTTCAATAACAACTATAACAACACACCTTTTAGTATATATTCTACGTACTCTTGAAGAGCGTACGTGTAGAACATATTTTCAATAAACACCTGTCCCGAATTAATTAATATTTTGTAGGGAAGGAGTAATCCGAAGACTGTGTTTATTGTGCTGCCTCACAATCCTTGCAATCTTTACTCAAAATTCCAAATTCTTCAAATTTCCTCGATTGTCGCTTAACTTTAATTTTTTCAGACAGTTCTGGACAGCCAAATCGAGTGAAACCTAGCTGATATAGTTAGCCATATATGGTCAGTACACCCTGCAAATTTCAGCTTCCTATACCCTCTGGTTTGGTCTCTACGCTCCTCTATATTTTCAATTAAGAATTTATATAATTTTTCCTTCATTTATTAAAATAAATCCCTATTCGTAAAGTAGAATATATGTATGCATCCCATTACATTTTTTTATTATACAGCTCCCATCTCTATTTTAGAAATAGAATTTTCGATGTAGAGTCATCGATCTATTTCATCTATTGAGCACCACACCACATCGGTCGACCGCTAGATTGCCCGACTTACCGACTCTCGCGGCTCGTTTTAACCATGATATATTATTCAATGCTATTGACGAGTTGTCCGTACTGGCCGATTGCCGATGATATAGTGGAATCGATAATTCTGTACGAACTGTGAACCGGCAACACCTTCACAACGTTGGCTCACTTGTTTAACCGGTAACGGTGAACCAGAGAGACGCCGCAAATAGATATCGTCTTGTCGTGAACATATTATGTATACGCGAGAATGTATTCTTCCACCATAAATCCAGCTTTAGCGGTCTTCGGTATGCATGTTCTCCGGGGAAAAATAATGTACCTTTGTAGGTACTTCAAGTGTGTGCTTGAAGTTATACGGTTATTAAACTACGGGAAATATGGCTGTATTCGTAGGTATATATTTATGAGTAACGTGGTCGATGTTTCAATATGTTCTCGTATTGCTATCGGTGCCTGCAACATGATTTCTAGCGAACGACAAATTACGAGGTAATTGAATTAAATTTTAAATACCTGTTCAACAGCCACGTATGGGTTTAAATCATAAGATGCCACCTTCATCTACACGTCAAAATCGTATTGAAGATTGTAAAATGAGCAGCATTTTCATTAGTTTTATGATAGCTCTGGTGTTGGTTCTCCATTATCGGTTAATGCTGGTCTATCATCAAACATGTATGATTCCTTCCTATCACGCGGATGTGCTTTCTCTTTATTAGAATAAGTATGCTGCGAGTTTGTACTTACTGTTCACATACGAAAAAGGGTAAATTAAGAACGAGTTCAAGTAAGGACGAAATCGCTTCTTTCAAGGAAAACGTAAACGTATTTTGGTGTTATCCGGCGCAAAAATGTGCCCTAAGTTACACTTGTTCCATATAACTGAAGTATGTGTGACCAAAGGACCGTAGCATACTTTGTTCTACCGTTATCTTTGAAATTTAGAATATTAAGCTTGAGTGAAGGCGTACTACATGATTTGCCACGAGAATCTGGCGAAATGAACTCAGCAAATTTTGAACATAAAACAATTTTAACATAGAAAAACATGCATGAGGTTTCTCAATCCAGTCGGTTTTTTTTTACTTTGCAGCAAGAAATTCCCTGATGCTCCGAAAGACGTCCACAAGCATTTGGCCAGGTATTTGATTGATTTCTTCTTGAAGTTTTGCGTAAGACAACTTGGCATTTCTTCTTTTGGAGATATTTGAAGTAAATAAGCCACGCACGTTGGAAGAACTTCAGACGAAGGTTCGAGAAGAAACCTTTCAAATTTCTCGTCGACGCTCTTCGGAGCTTGAGACTGCGCTTTGCTACATGCATCTCCGCAAATGGCCGTTAGCTGACCGACTACTTTTTAAAAAAATAAAAACCGACTGGATTGTGAAAGTTCCCGCACGTTCTGATGTTGATGAAATTCTTTTATGTTCATAATTCACTTGCTACTATTAATTTGAAAACCGTCAGATTGTCGTGGCAGACCCTGTATGTAAAAGGAGTTAAAAAAAGGTCCTCCCAATTCAGTATCACTGGTTGTTTACATTTAAGGTAAGAGAAGTACTATTTTAAACATCAACAGCCGTGAAAATAAAGAAAAATAGAAAAAAAATCGAAAGTCATTGTCTGTTTGGGTGTTGGTATACCCTAATGTCTCCTCGAACACCTTCCCAAATATTGACAGCTTCAATAAACAGGTTAACTAGATAAGACAACATGAGATATCGTACCTCAACACGAATGTGAAATTGATTCTACGTTCCAGATTCAGGAAAAGGGAAGTTGAAACCCTTGCCCAACGAAAGTGGATTTGGAAAATTCTGCGAATTTTCTGGTCCAGCTATGGATAAAAGTCATAAGTGCGTAGAAAATGCATAAATCTGCGCGGAGAATGACAGAATGTTTACGCGTATCGTAACAACAAGTCAACAAAAATTATCTTTAAATTTTCCTTAATAAAATTACGCCATATACAACTTTAAACTTTTTCTAGGAAAGTGATTTACCACTTAAAAATATTATTAATGAAATTCACCTCTTTGCATTCATACTTTGAGTCTTCTTTTGCTACAAAGAATAGCATAGTGGTGTTCTGTATGGTGTATATCTCCCAGAGTGCTACGTGTAACATTATTTTCCTTCAGTGATTCTGCTGAGGATGGCAGCTTGGCTGCCGAAATACGTATATTGAATTCTTCAACCATCACGGTGGTAAGGATATTGTTTTTCCTTTGGCATTCTCAGTTCGTCCAGCAAAAGTCCAAGCAATCTTTTTCTAATCGGTTTCCTATATGATTCTCTGTAATTTTTAATCGATCACTTTGCAATGCTTTTTATTATTTTTAAAATAATTATGTAGTATAAACGGATCATGGTTGGGATTTTTTTATAACCAACTAATTTCCTTGACAGGTTTTAGTTAATTACATGGGTAATTTTATAAACTGCATTTCCCATTACCTATCTCCTCAAGCTTTAACTGTCCGTGCTCTGTATTTCTCCACGGCTCCCAATGTAATAAAAGAAACAAATTGATACACAAAATTATTTCGGTATCACATCTGCGCGCCCTAGAATTCCCTAGACGACGAACTGCATCTTGTAAGGTGGAATAGGGAACACCTACCACCTCCACTTGAATCGATCCTATTTTCCCATACTCTAAATTTAAATTGAAAACTAGATTTTTATCGGACCAACTGGCCAGATAGCGCATTCGGTCTACCTGCGGGTGTCTACCGCCTTCGCCGCCTCCGCTCGACACGGCCACGTTCGTTCTGAGCGGCAACCCGGGCGTAAGATTTAACACCTACCATTTGCATTTCGAAATTTATTCCACTCCAACTGTCCGTTGGCCAGGTTCGCCCCACTATATCAGTCAGCTCCTCGCTTTTACACTGTACCATATCGCGAACGTTCCTCTTCTCGTTCGAACACGAACGACCCGTCGATGATTTCGTCGATCACTTTATACGGCGCCACGAATTAAAACAAGCGCGTGTTTTACGATCTACTCGGGTCGTGTTCGAAACTTCTTCTTAACGTAGCGACTTACCTACGGAATCGTGTAATAAATTCGGCCGAATTAGGTGGGATTTATGTTTTATAAAGGGACAACTGTACATATTTATTATCATAACCACTACGATTCAAACGATGCAGTCATAAATTAATACAGTTCACACTGAATTGTATTCAACTTCGGTCATTTTTTTGTTTCTTTGAGAAACGAACAGGCGGTTCCTGTAATTTCGCGCACGCCAAACCTTCTTCACGAACATACTGGCGAAATTTTCTGTGAGATTAAACATACATAAGTTATCCGTAATAGGACCTGATGAATACACTAATGCAATTATTCATTAATTAGTCAGCATGCCGTTAGGTAATTCACGAAATATGTGTGATGTAAATTGAAATATACATATTAGACTGGTCAATAAAATTTCAGATTTATTTTGTGCCACGAGGTAAAGTGGATGAACTTTTTAGTACTTTTTACACGTATTTCAAATCTGTTTTCAGAATTTTTCGATCAGGCAGGGTTTCAGAGTGACAAAGCAATGAGATTTGGTGAAAGTATATATTATATAATATGTGTATAAATCATGAAAAAAAAAACGTACAAAGTGATATATTTACTTGGAAAATGTGCTGTACTTTGCATCAGAAACATCTCTCTACAGCGTCCAGCAATAGTCTCCCAACATAGCAGGGTTCCATGTGCCTTGGTATCATCGAAAGACCGTTTTGATATTTAAATGTCAATTCGCCGCAAATGTAGCAAAAAGAGTCCGGGTAGTTTACACATTTCCTTGGCATTTTTACAGGTGATTAAATGTTCCCGGCTTCACTACAATAGCTTGAATGCACCACAACGCAACACTCTTTAAAACGTTAACAACGTCAGCGTATATTCTCTTTCAGCGAGCTCTAGCCGACAACTGAAATAACAAGAGATGCTATCTAGGGATGGGAAATGCAGGTCTTAACACGTCAAAACATGTTCTACATTAACTATTGTTGTTGTTGTTGTTTGTATCCTAATGCAGAGGCTTAACACTGCGGCCTTGAGGCCTATTGTATACACTCTACATTAGGTTTGAGTACGTGTGTGTGTGTGAAGTGTACACTGAAAAAAGTTTTGATGTGATTTTACATACTCATGGTTGCGGAGCTATGACCAATAATAATCCTGTAAATTTCACATGTTGTTTGTAATTTTACAAACAATTTGCAAAATCACATATAACAGGTGACGATGCTAGTTGAAGAGGTATGTAAAATCACAATGTAAAATTACATAGAACAGTGAGCATGTTTACTAGCCTA
>JARFOC010000185.1:367271-390176 GCA_031763485.1 Osmoderma eremita | reverse complement strand
TTCAATTGCCTTTTTCTCAATTGCACCTTAATCAACACTGAAAACACTGAATCATTGCTAATTTAACCGAATCTGTAAAATTAATAATAAGAAAGTTAGCAATAGTGTCCCCAATTTTTTGAACACCTGTATACTGTAGATGCATTAATATAAATAGATAAAAAATCATAGAAATTGCTGCCAACGTTGCGCATAAATTCACTGCTTTTGTGGCGCCATCGTATGGCGCATAGAGCTAGTTACTACTGACAGGGAAGTAAAGCAGACCTTTTGCCTCCTTTTCGGACTTCCAATAAATTTCATTTAGTGGGCTGTCTGTATGTTACCTTTTCTGTATACCACCAGGTAACCAAAGAAGTTCGTGGAGTTTTAAACGCTTTCAAAAATAATGCCAAGGACGAAGTAACAAAAGTTCCTAAAACGATTCGAAAACATATATTATCGTGCGTAAATTGGTACCAACTATGAAAATGAAGGTTCTCAAGTAGGGGTCCTATACAACAATATAAATGACTGGAATCAAAATTTTCATGAAAACCAAATAGAAACTAAATTTTGAAGATTTTACAGTAAGAATTACATTAGCTCCATAATTCCTTTCTTGAATTTTCCTTGTCCAAGAATGCTTTCCCACATTCTTTCCTTTATTAGGTAATTTCTTTAAAATTTCGGTGATGATAACTAAAATTTATTTTATTGATTTATTTTATTAGCAAAAATATCAACCGACACTGCAATGGCAGAACAACTCTCTTCTTTTTTTTCCATAACAGGCACTTGTTTCTATGGTTACCGTGGGCACATCCTTTCTTCTCACCAATATTCTTATTTAATTACCGCCCATAATTGACTTCTTCATTTTTCAGCATCTACAACCTAAATCCAAGTGATTGCCCTTATATTGTTGTATAATATCTTCTGATACATGGAAGTATTAATTTATGATGTTTTCCGAAATAATTTCTGTGTGTTTAGTGAGTTATTTTTGCTTTAGGTTTTTTCCTTTTCTGTTCACTAATGCAAGTTACTTTTGGGCCAATACACTTCGGCTGTGATAGTTTGGCTTCCAGACAAAAGTTCAAAATAAACAATAGCAATAGTAGTTCATCAGACGCACAGCACTATCTGGCGTTGTATATTCAGCTCTCTAGCAAATGGCATCTGTTCCTGGGACGATAACCAATGATAACCTCGCTTGGCGTTACTATAACGAAGAAAATGCTCGTCACATGTTACCGTCTTGTCTAAAAATGCTCTTACTTGCATCTCGTTTGCTGTTATCAATTCAGATAGAACCCATTTGTCAAGTTTCCAAGTCTCTCTCTTTTCGAGAAACGATGTAAATATAAGCAGATAATTTCGTCGCTTACATTGAACCTTCTCGCAAGATCTTAACATGCTTGACCGGATTTGGATTCAATAGCAACTCTCAAGTAGTCATTGTTGAGAGTCCAGGACGCAGTCTACCAGATCGAGGTGCATCTTCAATTGTCACACCTCTAGAAGAAAATATTTGAATCACTTTTGTGCCTGGCAGTCTATTACAGTACCCTCCCCAAATGCAAAACATATCTTACGAGTAGCTTTTGCCAAATTTGTACTAATTTCTGGGAGGCAAACTGAATTATCGCGTTCCATACATCATATGGTCGAATCAATTTTCAACGGTCAATGTCAGAGAATGCGTTATGTATGCTGCGAATCTAAACGCTTTACTGACCACAAACATTTTTAGTCGCCTGGTAAATGTTACATTTACAGCGTTATGAATGTCAACTGTCTGACGGTGGTAATTGCAAATTTACGTTGGCACCACTGTGCAGATGACTCATTTGGATTTCTTGATTCATTAGTTATGTTTAATGTTTGCACGTGGAGCAAAACAAAGAAAAGATATCTCAGATTTATCATTTACGATACATTAATTTGCATTGTCGATCGTAATAAAAATAAACATAATTGTAATATTGTAAAATCACAGTACAATGCACTCAATGCAGTTCAGTTTATTAAATATTAAAAAACACTTACACAATAAATATTCGAAATGCCTCATCATTTTGTCAAGTTTGTCCGTCCTCTCATATTATCGAATACATTTTGCAGCATATCAACTGGTATATTATTTATTTCTTCAGAAATCATCAAAATTATGAAGTCTGTTATGGTATACATTGTTTTTTATATACCCAAAAAGAAAGACATCTAGAGGTGTGAAATCGGGTAAATAAGCTGGCCATCGATTTTTATGGCATCTCGGACATTATCCCTGCAGCCAGACTCTAATTAATATGGAAAGATATATGGAAGATGAAACTCAGGGTTGGACGTATACACTTTTCAAGGCCCATCAATGCGACTTCAAACCACAAATAACACTAGGCCATGATAGGAAAGGATTTCCAACAGAGAACCATACACATAGGAATCCCAAAGCTAGTTAAAAATTTTACACCTGTATTTTTAAAATAGTAATAAGCGGTCTAGTATCTTTTCTATTTAGAGATAACTGATTTTAAAGGTTGCATGACCTTTCTACTTTTAATGCAGCTATACCATCGTAAACCTCACAACAAGCCTGATAATGTTGGTTACAATCGAATGTGTTATGATAAAGATCGCCTACAACGTTGCATGTATTACACTTATTATCTTCTGTTATCTTTAGCTTATTTAATTGAGCCGAATAACACCCATACTCAAACAGGCGACATATTTTCGTGGGATATTATAATTCCTGAACCAGACATTATTGGGTAAGCTGTATCTAGAGGGATTAATTAAAACATATCCGTTCTACTAGTTGTATTTCACTAAACAGATCGGGTCTTCTAATGTTCGCCTATTGTTTCGCCGTGGATGGGGATATCTTTGAACCCTCCATAAAGTAACATTGTTAGAATTTCAATTTATTTTGTATAATTGTAGAGTTTACTTTTCCTTCGTTTAATTTAATAACAACCTTGTTTCTTATTAGAATTACTTTTTCGTTCTCCTGCATCGCATAGCAGCTACAAAATGAATATAAGAAACTCTACTATTCTCTGAGGATGCAATTAATTCGTTTTGTACTGGTTTAGCAGCAGAAAGTTAGCAGAAAAGTACAACAGTTTTTTAAATATCTTCAAGTTGTATTGCTTTCCTATAAAAAATAAAATTGTAAAAAGAAATTATCACTACTTAACATCACCAGAACTTTTGGAGTACAAAAATCTAATTGCTGCAGTTGAAACGATGTCAGTGTATAATCCGGATTGTAGGGAATACCTAAGATCGTTAAAGCAGAAATATAATAATTTGCTAATTCAAGCTGAGAAAAAAAGAAACAATAATAGAATTTTAGTCTCTCAAAACAAAACAAAGACTACATGGCAAATAGTCAATGAAGTAACTGGCAAAAAACAAATTAATATGCCTCTGCGACAAGATTTAAAAAATTTTGCCAGTGGGTTTAATGCTTTTTTCACGCAATTAGGCGTAAATTTAGATTTATTTCAAAACCTTAATAATACTGCACACGTTAAAATTACTTTCAATCCACATACTTTTCATTTTAGACCTGTAATAAATTCAGATTTGCTTGAATGTATTTTTAAGTTAAAAAATAAGACCTCTTCTGGAATTGATGACATTCCTCTTGCAATAATCCAAAAGAGCTTCGCCATTATAAGTGAACCACTTTGCAACACTATTAATGAGTCTCTGTGTACTGGAGTATTTCCTTCAGCTTTAAAACATGCCCTTGTAAAGTCTTTGCATAAAAAAAGGTGTTTATAATCTCATTGAAAATTATCGGCCTATATGCCTATTACCATTATTTAAAAAAAATTATGGAGATGAGTGTGCAGCAACAAATCTTAAATGTCTTTAATAAACAAACTTTTTAACGAAAATCAACATGGGTTCCTCACAGGTCACAGTACAATAACAGCTTTATTGGAACTTATAGAATCAATTATAGATTTCTTTGATAGAAATTGCTTAGCCGGAGGATTGTGTTTGGACTTGACTAGAGCGTTTGATTCTATGTCGCACCAGATTCTCTTAGGAAAGCTTTTTGCTTATGGCATTAGAGGTATTCCCTACAACTGGTTTAAGTCTTATCTGAGTGACCATAAACAAACAGTCAAATTAAATTGTGGCAATCTTGACATCTTTTCTATGCGTACGACAACCTCTAATGGTGTTCCTCAAGGAAGTGTCTTAGGTCCACTGCTACTTATAATTTTTATGAACGACATCTTTTCAAACTCAGCTAGAAATAACAAAATAATTAATTTTGCCGATGATACCAACCTTTTTTTCTCGGGAGACACTTTCATGACTTTAAAAAATTCGGATGAATCATTGTGCAGCAAGGTAAAAGAGTGGTTCGCCGAAAATCGGTTGATCATCAATAATACGAAAACAAAATCTATTTTATTTAAAATTAATGACAGTTCGGAGACTCCCAGAAAAATTGTGATTGTGTAATATATATTTGTGACGTCTATTTTAATATTTTGGGTGCATGCCTACATATATTTTGTTATACACTCGATTAATGAAAGAAAGATTACTACTATTATTATTAATACAATGAGATCATTCATTATATTATCTTCAATCTAATACACATTAAGCAAAATATGTATCGGCTGGAACCCAAATTCTACCTTGATATTATAAAAGAAAGACAATGATTCACATACACAATTGGTTAACTGTAAGGGATAATTGAATATAGAATTTAGGGGAAAACAGATGTGTGGTGCCTTATTCTGGAAGGCACTCATGTACTTGAAAGGAAAACCTGTCAAGTTCCACTAGAAAAAGTTTGCTAGGTTTAGGAAGTGAACTTGTTCTCAATTTGCGGTGAGTGATTGAAGAAAAGACGCACAGGATATTCTTCGACAATTTTTTCTCATCATACAAACTAATTTCTGCAGTAACCGACAAAGGATATTTCGCCAACGGTACAATACGCGAAACTGGAACAATAGGTGGTTCGCTTGAGACGAATAAATTAATTTCCAAGAAGCCACCAGGATCATACAGTTGCTTCTAAGACGAAGGTAGTGGTATATCACTTGTTCGATGGAAAGATAACTCTATTGTAACAGTGCTAAGCAACTGTTACAGTAAACACACTGTTCGGATTACTCCTCCTGCACAAAGTATTAATTAATTCGGGACGACACGTGTTTCGGAAATACCATTATCAAGTCGATTAACCGAATTCTTTCTCTCATTTGGTTATTCAACTTGATAATGGGAATCCACGTATTTCCGAAACACGTGTCATCCCGAATTAATTAATACTTTGTATGGGAGGAGTAATCCGAACCGTGTATTTATTGTCCTGCCCCATAGTCCTTGTAATCTTTACTTTAACTGTTACAATGTTCAACCGCTGAGGGCGATATATCCGCAAAGAAAAGAAAATTGTGTCTATAATTCAACCTGCAGTAATTTCCGAGTACAATAATTATATGGGAGGGGTGTATTTACACGGTAATGCTATAGCAAATTATCGTAGCAGAATTTTGAGGAAGAAGCGGTGGTGGCCTTTGTTTTGTAATGCCGTTGACAGTGCTATTGCAAACGTCTGGAAAATTTACAATCATTTACATCAAAAGAAATTATCCCAGCTCGATTTTAAATAGTATATTGGTCTTCGGTTTTTGAAAATCCAAGGCCAAGAAAACAAGCAATCTACTAGTTACGTGCCGAATACTATACCAAATGAAATTCGAATTGATGCGGTTGGCCATGTAATCATTGAAGAAGGTATGAAAACTAGAAAAAGATGTAGAGTGCGTCATAGTGCAACAAAATATATGTGCAATCCGTATATCCATGTTCACGTTAAATGTTTTGGAACATTTCATAATAAATAAATCATGTCGTGCCATGATTAACTCCTAGGAAATAATATATAAGTAAATGTTTCACAGATCCGGTCATAAGCCATATTTAATAAAAAGTTTGTGTTAATTTTATGTTGAACGATCTATGTTTATTAGAGAAAAATAAATAAATTCTTATTCTAAGAGCGTTTTAGTATCTTGGCCGTATATAGGTTCAACAAAAACGACTTCTGCCAATATTTAATACGTACGATCAAATTGAATGTATACAGGTAAATATGTTTAAAAATATATCTTTGGGATCATACAACACATCTGATTGTGCTGCTAACCCTCATCAGTCAAAAAAATTATAGTTCTTTTGATGTAAGTATAGCTATAACTAGTGGTAAGTTTATTGAATTTGCCAAAATTGACTTAGTATTTATAATTTATATTTCATAATTCTGTAATCTGAAATACCTGTCAAACTGTGATAACGTGCTCTCTACAATAACAAACAATAGAATACGAAAAAGAATTTGCTCTTCCAACTGCTAAAAAATATCCAGAAATAATCATAAGTTTCTTTTATTTGATTAAGTTGTTTATATTATTAGTTTTGTGTATTCTACTCTTTTAAATCAAATCTTTCTACGCAAAGTTGGAAATGGAAATTGAAAATTCGCATTATATTTGTATTAATCCAAGATAAGATCCTTTATATGACCGTTTAAGGATCTAGACATTGCTGCAATTTGTGATAAACTCCCCAGTTTCATCCCGATACAATAAAATAAAAGACACCAATCGCACTATTGCCGTAATTTGCGAACGAAAACGAAATGAGAACACACCGAAAGCAAACAAAACAAAAATGAAAAATAAAAGGAGTATGCCACACCAAAGTCAATTTACATAGCGGAATGGCGGCTTGTGCGAATGTACGGTTTTCAATGGGGCTTTGCATTCATAAGCTTATCTGGTACGCCCGCAGAACTAATCCTCACCAAAAGCGCATACTGGCAAATCCAAAATCAATACCTCATATATGGTAACATTACCCTCGACTAATACCACCAACCGACGGCACCACAGACACCGTATACATACAGCAAGAGAGGCAGCAACGCTAGAGGATCCAGCAGCATCGCCCCAACAGAATTTGATAACGACAAATTTATTTAATTCGACGGAATTTAATTTTCCTGCAACACCGAGATAAATATTCCGTAACAATAACGTGTGCCGTGGAAGTTTTCAATTTTCGCCGCTCGAACGGAATTGCTGCGGATTTCCCGCAGCCGCATGATGCGACCGACTTCCCACTTTGTATAAAATGTGCCAAAGATTAGTACGACGACTGCGTTGTAAAGCCGGTCTTGTTAAAGTAGTACCTTTCGAAATTAAGGATCTCGTACACCTACTGCTGGAATCTCACGATTTCAACTAATCTAAAACGTCGTATTCCGTATGTAAAAGTCTGAAACATTTGAAAGCTTTCGTCGGATCGTGATTTTTAAAACTTTAAAGCTTTGAATGCAACGTGTTGCTGAAGTTCGTGTGCATACATACAGAATTTTTGCACAGAATACTCTTTAGGGTGATAAAAGTGATTTAGGAAAAACTTTTAACATGTATTCAAGATTTAGGATATTATGCAGAGTCTTAATCAAATATTAGATTTTTTACTTTATAATCTTTTTTTTAACCTTAATTTATTAAAACCGGCTGGGAATTGATGGTAAATTAATGGGATTCAAAAGAAATTTTTCTATTATATGTGTATATGCAGAGGCTAGTCACCCTAAAGGGGTATCGCCGCTTCTACAGCTTTCTAGATCTGGAAAAAATTGCGGTGTAGATCAATCCCTATTTTCTTCTGTTTATATCGTCTCGCATAAGTCTCTCCATTTGTTTCTGTCTTTGGTCTTCTCCTGTCATCTGTGCACGCCAGCCCTACAATTGTCTGTCTTCACCTCCTGCAGCCATGTTGTTCTGGAACGGCGTTTTCTTCCTCCAGTTTGCCATTCCAAGACATTGTAAATTGTACTTTCGTTCCTAGCTCTCCACATATGACCCAACCATCTCGCCCTCGTTGTTTTATTTTTCTACCTTCCAATTCGTTTGCTACCTCATAATTTGTTCCGTGCCTATCTTCATTACTTTCAGCTTTTATAGGTCCTAGTATTGTTCTTGATATTTTCCGTTCTTGTATTCTCAGATCTTTCTGTTGCTTCTTTGTCATTGTCATTGTTTCTGCCGCGTACAGGATTGTTGGTTGTATTATTGTTTTATAAATTCTCATTTTTGTTTTTCTCCCCAATATTTTACTTTTTAATAGTTCTTTATTGGCTTGGTAAGTTTCGTTCATATACATTATTCTATCCTTTATTTCTGCATCCCTGCTACCATAGTTGACAATTACAAACTTAGTACCAAATTGTACCGCATTCGGAGATGGATGATGGCGTAAGTAATCGAACAGCACAGAAGCGGTTCAAAAAATTTTCGTCGGGAAATCTCAGCTTGACCGACGAAGCACGCTTTGGGAGACTGAAGATCATTAACAACGAGGACATTCAACAGGTTGTGGAGGGACATTCCAGTACAACGTGCCTAGAGCTTTCGGAAAGGTTCAATGTGAGTGATCAAACCATTCGTCTGCACCTTTATCAGCAAGGAATGAGGTGGAAGTTTAGCAAATGGATTCCACATGAATTGTCAAATTATAACAAATTAAGTCGTCTTACCATTTGTTCGGCAAACATTTCATGCAACTATAATGAACCAATTCTTTATCGGTTGTTAAGCTGCAACGAAAAGTGGATATTGTACTTAAATCCTAAGCGTACGTATCATTGGCTATCGCTTACTGATTCGGTGCCACACACTCTCAAAGCTTCCTTGTATCCAAACAAGATTTTATTGTGTGTTTGGTGGGCAACAAAAGGAATTGTAAGTTGTATTGTGAACAACTTCAGCGTGTACAAGCAGTGCTCGTCCAGAAACAGTCTTCTTTGTTCAATCGAAGGGAAGTGGTATTCTTACAGGTAATAGCCAGGCCGCATACCGCAAGAGTGGCTCTGAACAAAAATTCTGAATTTGGCTGGCAAATGTTACCACACCTTCCATATTCTTCTAACACTTCACCAAATGGTTACCACCTTTTTTGTGTCTTGACAACTGCATGAAGCATAGACAGTTTAAAATTAGTAAATAAAAAATAATAAATGCAGTGTGTCAATTTTTGGATTCAAAATCCATAGAGTTCCACAATACTGATGTGTCTTAATAAGCATTATATTTTACCATCAAAAACCGCACGAACTTATTTGGTTACCTGATAATTATAATCAAATTTGGATGCAATGTCTAGCGTGAAGGTACACATTCAAGAAATCTGTTAAAGAATAGCAAAAAAAGTCTAAACAGAACTAATTTGATTATAGGCTGAGCACATGAGTGTAAGGGTGCAGTTTACCCTCAAGAATCGAAATACCACACTAAATTAATACTAAATTCATCAGCAGATCCTTTCCAATAAAGGTGAGCAGTGTATCATTCATTTCTACAAAAATTAATTACCTATCCACTTTAAAAAGTAAACCTTGTAACTTTATTTAATAAAACAAATTGGAGTTAATAACGGTTACAGTTCAGAATTGAGAGACACTATGTTGAATAAGAAATTACTTTATAGAACTATTTCGATAGTTTATCCTTCGCCTCTTTCAAGGCGCTTGCTTACATAGGCAAACTTCCAGAGAATATTGAGAATATTTAACATTATTGTTGCCCAAAAAAACTCGTAATAAGTTGTTCATCATAAATAATGAGGATAAAACTAATGTCAATAAAAAATCGTGGATTTGTAAATTGATGTGTGGATACTAGAACGCCAATGTGGGTAAAGCTGGTAGATCTTTTGGAAAAAGAATGCGGAACACTACGTCTCGTGCGAAAATAAAAAGCTTGATTCCACTTTCGCCAACCATTTACTAGAAGAAAACCATAATTTCAATTTTGATTTCCAAATTTTGCATGTAGAAAACAAAGGTACGAAGTTTAACCTGTTGCACTGTTCAGAAATTAACAAATTCAATTTGGAGTACACCTTTATTAAATTTACGTTTTTGAACTTTCAAATAACAAGAAAAATTTATATAATTTTATATATATATAAGTTATATACTTTTAAATAATTTATATAATTTTACGGTCTTCTCAGTATTTTTTGGCCTTTTTAGTTTAATAATGGAAAATAATGCTCAATTCGTATTTTTGCTTACGTTTCGTGATGGTCGTGACCTTTACCAAGGAGTTTATTTTAAAATGAAGTACATTAATTATTAAAACTAAAAATTCATTCTAATTTATAAATTTTATATTATTTTGATTTACGGACTACACCTCTGATATCATATGTACTATATTTGTTTGGTAAAATATTACTTTATTATGTAGGTTTAATGTGGATGGGCCTGTCAACTATAATGGCGTTTTTTTAATACATCCAAAAATATAAAATATGCAGGGTGGGTGTTTCATTAAAAAAATAGTTGATATATCGTCCAAATAGAAATATTAATAAACTGAAACACTGAATTATGAAATTGGATTATATGAAAACAGTTAATATTCTCTACCAGATTCAATATCTTCACAAAACAACAAATTAATTTTCTTAATAAAAATATACCGAATCTTTTATCCAGTGTAATTAAAAATAATTACTTCATTAAGGATACGATACGGCTTTTATATTTTCATCAAATTTAAGTTTGTTTTACATAAAACGAGAGAAAAATATGAATTAATTAATAATACAATGTACCAACCTGGCGTTGATACCAGTAAACATTTCACGGTGCGGAATTACCCCGAGGGAATTATTATCCTAAAATTAATCTAGTAAACCTGATGTTTGCGTTCAATATCTGGGAAGGTCGCTTTGACTTTGATATCGGCGAAATGCGTGTGTACGCTCCCGTCCTCAGCGGGGACCCCACGTAGGTAGCTCAGCTCCGACCGGCACACCTTGGATGCCGACTCCCGGTGGTACACGGATACGCTCAGGGATTTATTGCGCGCTTCAATATATCTGAGGTAAAGCGTAATGGATTGCACGGGATCCCTTTTTATCCTGGTCAAAAGGGGTGGTCACCGTATCCTATACCGATCGACCGCCTCCGTGGGTAATTTATATCTATTTCAACGTGTCCAAAATTAATAATTCGTCTTAGAGTGTGTGCTTTGTGAAAAGCGAACACCCACGTTTTAATAGAGTTTATTATATAGGAACCGCTCCCGAAGATTGACGGGGTTTTGTGCAATAAATATGATCACTGAGTTGTTCATATTTATTGCACAAAACCAGTTAAAGTTGGATGTGATAAAACTTATAAGCTGTGAATTTGGAATGGTAATTGATATTTTACCGACACACTTTCTTTGAATTCATTTAACCACAGGCCGAAAAATAATCGGGATATAAAACATCTTGGGGTTAGACTATGGTGCAATAAATAATTTTGAATTGTACCTTCAAAGTTTTTTGCACCTTCAAAAATAAGGTAATGAACGGGATATAAAAAGAAAACTGTAGATAATATAAAGCAAGAACAAATCACAGGAAATTGTTCAGGTTAAAGACTAAAATCTGAGACAAATACATATAAAATGAAACATTGGTTAATGTTCGCCCTACTTTACTCTCAAATTAATAATTTATTGTTTGTTTGTGGACTTAAGGATTTTTATGCTTTCTTATTAATGCAAATTAGGCGCTTTCCACAATTATTTAGATATAATTTTATTGTTTAGAATAATCTCCAAGTTTAACCCTAGATCATTAGGGAATAATTGTAAACCGTAATCACGCCAATCCGCATTATCTCACATTTAACTTAGATTGATTTTCATCAATAGTAGGTATTCCTATACAGACCTTGTGTGCCCTAGGCTTCCAATTTATTCACTATCCTCCTCCAATTCCCTCTGTCCTATGCATCCCTTTTTCTACGCTTCCACTCCGACCGTCCTCAGATCTTCCTTAACCACCTGTAGCCATTTTTTTCTGGGTAGCCCTTTTCTTCTCCTCGTACCTTCTCTCTCCATTAGAGCTCTCTTTGGCCATCTATCCTTTGCCATTCTTATATGTCCAACCATCTGGCTCTTTGCGCTTTAACTATCTGGATGACCGATGGTCTGTTATGTATTTCCATTACTTACGTGTTTGTCTCCCTCCTCCATTCCTGCTCTACGCTTATTCCACCAAAAATTTTCCTTAGAATCCCTCTTTCCTATACTCTAAGACTTCTCCCCTCTCTATTATTCATGATACACATTTCACACGGGTACGTAGCCGTTTGTCGTATTACAGTTAATAATAAATTCTGCATTTAGCGGCTCTAGATATGGTTTTAGATCAAAGAGCTCCCGCTAGCATTTCGGCGGCTTTGCATCCTTTGGCTATTCCCTGCTCTATTTCTTGCACCTCATCTCCCTACTTGTCAATATAACTCCTAGGTACACCACTCTTTCAACCCTTTCAATTGTATATGTTTCACTATTTCTGGTTGTAATGCTCAATAATGTCTCTTCTCCCATCTTTCATGACCATATAATTTGTCTTATTCTGGTTTATGCGTTGACCATATTCTTTCGATTTTTCTTCCAACAGCAGGAATACTCACACAAGCTCTCTTCTCGATTTTGCCAGCTATACCACATCCTCAGCATAAGCCACACATTGACATTTGTTGTTATATGGTAAACCTCCTGTTCCTATTTTACATTCCCTCAAATTCATTTCCAATACTAGGTTGAACAGTGTCGTGGATAATGGGTCCCCCTGTCTAAGACCATATCTAACTGCAACAGCTCCCCCTCTAACAAGACTTTGTTATATGTGCTATCTAATGTCTTTGCCACAAGCCTTCTTAATTTGCCGGGCACCTTCAGCTTTTTCAAGGCACCGAAAAAACATGCTCCTCTCCATGTAATCGTATACTTGCTTATAGTCAATGAAGAGCATATGCAGACTTAAATTTTTTTCATAAGCATTTGCCCAGAGATGCTTCATTGTAAATATCTGGTCTACTGTGGATCCTCTTTCTCTGAAACCGCTTTGATACCCTCCAACAACTCTCTCTTGGTAATTTTTTAATCGATCTTTTAATATGCTTACTAGTACCTTGTACACTGTGTCTAGAAGAGCAATTCCTCGATAGCTCACGCATTCTTTCTTCTCTCCCTTCTTATATATTGGGGAGATTAATGCTGTACTCCAGGTTTCGGGCAACACTTCTGTTTTCCATGCGGTTATGATTAAATTGCCTATTCTCTCCCTGATTTCTTTGCCACCATAATTGAATACTTCCACCGGTATGTCATTTTCTCCTGGGCTCCTGTTATTCTTTTGACCACTTATGCATTTTTCGATCTCCTGTTGTATTGGTACGGTCACCACATTGGTTTCATCCGGTTCATCTCCTCATGCATACTCAATTTTAAAATATTTGCCATTTACTGTATTATCAGTATAGCAAATAAAACCAGCTTAGATAAAAACCAAAGAAGTGTAAAAATTAAGCGAACATAACTCAACAGTCAAAATAATCTCGAATCTCAGATATGAAATCTAAAGTTCCAGCAGAATGATTTGGGGAAAAGGAGTTATGAGCACCAACCAGCAATTCTTGAAAAGGCAAGCAGGTATGCACTATACAATAGATGGCAGAGAGAACTATATGTTTAAACGAATAAAAGATTTCTTGACTTGATTTTTGTATCCAAATTATAAGGAAAATTCAAAACCGAAAGGTAGCGAAAAAATAGTACACATATGTAATGGCAGAAGGTGTTGTCAATGAATACATTACAGAAAGATTACATCAACTATCTGGTACAGTGTTAGATTGGAAGCACTGCAGAATTTGGGCTTCTACTTTATTGATTTTGCCAGCTATTTTATTTCTTGCTTTTAGAGTTTATTTTTCATAAAAGAAATCTCATGCAACTTACACCTACCTTACTTTACGTCATAAATATATTTCGAATATATACAGGAGGGAAGCGATTAATCTGGTAACAGGAAACCTTGATTCAAGTGTTCGATTATAACAAGGCGGGGCCAATAATAAGCGTCCGCAAACATGTCACACGTTACTCCGGTCCCACTCATTGGCTTTAAAATCGTTGGGAGAGGCTTTAACAGTGTAATTGCATACTATACACACGTATTATATTGCCGATAATCATAACAAAATTAAACAAAAATTCTAACCAAAAACTATTTTCTTGTATTATAACCAAACACACCGTTAGATTTAAACGAAGCTATAAACAAAATCGATGTAGTGAGCTAACAATCGTTCTAAATTCTTAAATAAAAACAAATAACCAATAATTCTTATTAAAAAAAAACATAATAAAGCTGCAATTATTTTATTTATGAATCCTCACATTATCTGTCAGTTTAGTAGTCGATTATTAATCCTTTCACTCCTCAAGACGGGTAGAATCGCAACCGACTTCAGTATATTCTGGTTAGTGATGATCTGGTGCAATGAAAGAGTACCTACGTGCTGTATGACAGACTAGAAGCGTCTAACCACGCCACGACTAACAAGTATATCCAGGTCCGACCTCCTACCCGCAGGATGCAGCGGTTTGCATAATTCTTGCTTTTGCACCGAATCTACTATAACTATCGAAGCTCTCATAGCCCTCCCCAAGTTGTACACCAATTCCTATTACCAGATCAAAATCTTCCAAGCGGTATATATGTCGCCATAATATTCTGCAACATCAAAAAACGGCAGTTAAAGTGAGTCGTTCAACAAGTTTGATGAGCCAATTTTACAAAACGTGTGGGTAAAGCTTTTATCTAAGGTATTCACCGCTTTACGGAGCATTCTATTTAATATTACCTGCACCTGCAATGTATTTAAGCACATATTTGGCTATAATTTGTGTTATTCTTCTGTCTGTTTGTAAATAAAATATTTCTTATTATTATTATAAAGTAAACTCTGTTTAGTTTGTTATTTCTACAATCTGTGACGCTTCTTTAAACTTTTGACGTTAAGATATTTGTGCTTGAGGACTTTAGGCATGATTTTTCAATGCAAGGTAACTACCGAAAAATTACTTAAAAGCATCTAAATAACTATGTATTCTTAATTTCTACGGCATTCGTTTGCCCGGTCGATGAGAATTGCTAAAGAAAACATTTGCTCGATTGCATTTTCACAAAGCATGCCTACGATTACGCTTTGGCAACGAAATTTCTTAAAAAATTACTTATCACCGACCATATCGGTGAAAAATAAACAAGAAAAAGGTGCAAGAACCAAACACATACATATCTAATCGCTTCTAACAACAAATTATTACCTAGCCTCAAATAAATTATTATATTATTTTTACCATTTAGCACCGCGCCTTAATGACGACATACTCACGGATGTGTCAAACATTTACGGCGTATTTCTATAAAACCACTTAAAAGGCATCTACGTATATGGTTCCCATAGTGGATACGGATAGTTTGTTTATTTCAGGAATTAGCGTCGGCGACCAAGAAAAATACACGTAAATTACAATATAAATTAAGCCATACTTTTTATTCTCACGATTCTACTTTTTTACACAGATGTAAGAAAGGACGGGCCACACCTATTTAAATAGTGTTAAATGTGGATGACTGTGCGACAACTAAAACTAGTGGTATGGGGTCTGCTAAGGTGGAAGAACTACCCGACGGAGTTGAAAGGGATATTGGTTGTAACAACAAAGAAGATGTGGAAAAAAATTAGGGGAGAAGTGCTTTAAGTGTTTGTTTAGAAAAGTAAATATGTGTCTCATGAAAATTAAATAAAAATACGTATTAGGATGTTTGTAAAGTAATGTTAGTGTGCTGTTATATTGAAAAGATTTAGATGAAATTCTTAATTTTTAATTAAAAGAGAATATGATCATTTGACATCAGTGATGCTAATTTAAGCTTCTAGATGTCAGTGGTGGAAGAAGATTTTGCTTTTTTTAAATAATAATGTAAAAAAATATTTATAAAAGTAACAACGCTTTATCTAAAACGCGCTAAAAGGAATAAAGCTCTTTTCCGTAACTCTTTATAAAGATGAAGTTTCTTTCTTAGTCTTCTTAGCTCACCATAGGCTAAGAAAGAAACTTAAGCTCTGCAAAAAAAATCATTTTTAGTGCGTCTTCTATAAAACTCTTTTTCTTTTTTTAAAATATATATTTACCCTTTTTAGTACATGATATTTTGTGTTTCGTTTCGTTTTTTGACCAGCTTCTAATATAACCTCCGTATAGACCTAAATTATAATAAGTGTACATATAATAACCTATAATTTCTTTATTAATCAATAATAACAAAACCACTTACGTGTATTCGAAATATGCTTTTAAAGCTTCAACAAAATCCAGCGAATGTGTTTGCCGAAGTTGTTATTCTCACCACTTCGTACGGCTGCAGCAGCTAAAGAACTTGGTTCCTTAGCGAATTATTTCGTGGCGACCACACTTTGAAATCTTGGTGGTAGGCATATGAAATTTATGATCTACACAATCAAAAGCTTCAGTTAATTCATCACTATACGGCAGATTCTCTTTGGTTTAGAACATTCATTATTTCTTGTAATCGTTGGGACATGGTCCGGGTTGTGGAATGTTCTTTTTGGTAACCATTTGTATTTTCATTAAATCAGTTTTATTTACTAAAATCAATGACTATTCCTAATTTGTGTGTAGAGAGAGTGAAAGGGAGAGGGGAAGGTAGTACGTGTGTATAATGTAAGCGCTCTTCGAAAGCTATTCGGTGCCGGACTTGATGATGGGAATCCACGTATTCCCGAAACACGTGTCGTCCCAAATTAATTAATACTTGTGCGGGAGGAGTAATCCGAACAGTGTGTTTATCTTCAAATTCATGTAAAAAATCGTTTTGTCTGCCTTCCATTTAAAAAATAAATTATTGTGAAAAAATGGCAGAATATGCCATTAAAATACACAATTATTAACAACAGGAAAACCAAAAGAAATAGGTATAGGGAAACAGTCCTAAGCGCTGCAGTATTTGATTCTATGCATCATGATCTAAAAATTTACAGTGTTCCATTTAAGAAAATCGAGTTTTGGATAGTTAAACATAATGGGATTCGACACCATATCGCGACCAGACTGTCAAATTTTTAGGAATATTTAGGCTATGATTCCAAAGGCTAAGGTTCGTACCTTCAAATGATAAGCAACTTGAAACTTGAAGTTTAAGAGTGTCGTAAAATCAATTTTTAAATGAAAGGCATGCAAAACGATTTTTTACATAAGTTTGAAGATATCTCAAAATCGGTTATATTTAGGTGTAGGGAAACCTTGTATTTTGAATAACGTTTATAATCTGAATTTGCAATAAAAATTAGAATTATATATATTATTTAAAATATAGTTAATGGCGACTTCCCGTCAACCAGAAATGATGCAAATGTGAAAATAATTTACTCTGAAAGATCACTATGGCCTATGGCAGTTACTTATTTTCAGAATTTTTGTACATCCTCAAAATATTTTAATAAGGCACTCAACTTGGGAGATCCTGTATATTGCATCAAGTTATTAATATATACCTGTCCAGATGATTTGGTTGTCTATATCTTTGTTGTCAGAAATGGCACAGCAAAATTGAATAATATTAATCCACACAGCAATTCAATATGTAAAATTTACATATTAAAAATGATTCTATTATAAATGATCACTAATGTATAATGGGGTTAGGAATTTATACAGTAAAATGCCGAAAAGAACTGGATATGTAGTAACACAAAATATAGTTCTATTACATTGATAAATGTAGAGGTGAAAGATAAAAATTGTCGTCTAACTATACCATCTTATTTTTGATTACAATTTGTTTTATTTTAATTTTTAACGTACTCTAAACTAGGAATCGATATTTAATACTGCTTTTTATCAATCTGTCCCAATAACAGATGGCACGTATTTATTATGATGTTCAAGTCGAAAATATTACGGGTATAAAAAAATATTGGATCTTACAGTTTTGTAAATACAACTAACAGGAGTATTAAATTATTTCTAACGTGCAATTAATAACATTTACAAGATTTAGATAAGCCAGTAAATCTTCTTTCCAAATCTAATTAAAATTAATAAACACGATGTTATTTTTAACGGGAAAACAGTTAGAAATCAAAAAAATGTTTCTAGTAAGCATACATAATCCTATAAATATTTTATGGCGTGGGTCGATAAATATGATTAATTTGTATCGTCCGAAAGCTACGAGTACGTATATTATCGCATGTTGGTATCATATATTACTAAATAAATTAATATTATGGGCTTCCCTCATATTAAATAAATTATATTCTATATTACATTTATATTTTATAGCTACACGTCACATTTCTACGACCGCCTGCTGTGCAAGTAACACCACCGACTATCGACGTCATTGTCTTCATGCAGACGGTGTAAAGAAAAGTTGTCGAGAAGTACGTCGTCCCTCCTATCGATATTCTTCTGCTTTGTTTGCATAGGAGTACGTGCGTAATGTGTATATTGTCTTTTAAATAACCGAAGACATGCTGGAAATGGGGTAGTTTTTAGGTAAACAATCTTGTGGATTTCGTTAAGTCTACTAACGTAAACCAGAGTAGACATAATAAATATGGGGTGACATTTACAAATTTTTGGGAAAAAAATGAGAAAGTAGTGGTGGGAAGCAGATTTTTAACTAAAATAAATACAGAAATTGACGAAGCGCTTACGTAAAATTGACTTTATTTTCTGTGTAAAATATATCTTTTTTTGAAACCCTGAAAGGTGCAATTTGAATGGGAGAAAAATGAACTTTAAATTTTTAAGTAATTCTTTTTAAATTCGGGAGACATTAGCAAAACATAAGCACCAAATTAATTACGATCATTATTTTTTCCAAGCTTCATAGCTTCTTAATTTTTCTTAAAAATCTCTGACTATAGTCGTTGGTAAAGATTGCACGGACTCTGGAGCACCAGGAATTACCACTCTGACAATCTATGACATGGCGGCGATATCAGTCCACGGAGTTCTTGGAGTAAAGCAACCAAAAATGAAGTATCTGAGTTCAGAGCAAACTTCGTTGTACCTTTTTGCCCAGATATTATCCCAGAATATGCTTACATTTCCACTGAAATGAAAAACGATTTTGCTTTTATTACAGGTAATGTGTGTTTCTTCCGACAAGCAGTTGTGAAGTATTAGTCAATGTAGAACACGCATTTTGTTCTAACCGCAATGGGGCTCAAAATATTAGTGTCGCATCACCAATGAATCAGATCTCGCCCGGAAAAGTATTACACAATATTTCACCAGTAACAAGAACTACGGCTGTCAAACAGAGGAGAAAGCACTAGATATGTTAATACGTGCGATGCATGTGGCAAAATCGCATCTAAAAGGAAGTAGAAACGCATTATATTGGGTTTTCATATTGGTCCATCTCACACAAACAAGTTGGTTCATCTAACCCTGAAATGGTCCATCTGACACAAAGAAGTCTTTTTTAGAGTTTTGAAATTAAGTTCTTTTTAAGTAAATATATAGTAAGTTATGCTTCTGTTTTATAATAATTTACTTTATAATAAACACACAAAAAAAAGATTATATCTTATTTTAACTTTTAACAAAGATACAAATTATTTAGAAAAAGTGGTCCATCTATACTAGACTTCTAATATATTTGAACAAATTACTCTACTTCCCTCCCAAAGTGAAATACTAACAATAACGTATCAAATTATTTTTTGTGCAAAAAATTAGAATTTGCTTGCTCATGAATGGCCACAGCAGATATTTGGAAGGGTAAATGCTTTGCTTTTTCTATTGGAACTAAATGTAAGCCAGAGAAAACAAAGCAATATTTAATAAAAGATGTATACCTAATAAAGATATATATATATTGCAAATATTGCAAGGACTGTGGGGCAGCACAATAAACACACTGTTCGGCTTACTCCTCAGGCAACATCAAAATAAATTAAAACCAGCGGGAGGAGTAACCCGAACAGTGTGTTTATATACGTATTGTCTGTAATAAAAATGGCAGTTTCCTTTTGAAATTTAATTACAAGACTTTTTTTATGGTTGAAGCGAGATATGACCAATTTGTGCCAACCTTTAATTGCACTTTTAATCGTAACATCATTATGGTTTGGTGGTTTGCTCTTTACCTTCCCGGAGGCAGTCATAATCATGAGCTGGTATAAAAATACAAAATGGCTTGGCACGAACCAACAGTTTGCTACAAACAAAGAGGTGTTTAGTTTAATGCTTTATTATAGTTGATTTATTATTTATTCTACTTTAATAAGTACTCTTCGTTCAAATAATGGATCTCACTGTGAAAATTATGACCAGGTACCAACATTATGTAAGTTACGTTAGTGTCTTCTTCTTAATTTCTCAATGACACAGGAAAAATGCCGTAATGCATAATGCAAACTGTGACGCATCGATAGTACGATCACATTGTTAACTAGTAGAATGGCTGGCGCACAATTGTATGGCGCGTAGTTTTCCAGTATCAGGCAATGGTATACAATTTTTTTCTGAACTCAACCGAGCGTGAGCTATGGTTTCGAGATCGTAAGCTGTTTATTTAATGTTGGAAAGGGTACATATTACAAGGAAATTATATCGACAATAATTCAATATTTTCTACTTGAATGCGAAGATTGCACTTCTTCAATTTCGCAATTTCGCCTGCGCGAAGATAACCACAGTGCCTGTAAGGGCAATTACAAAGATTACAAAATATTACAAATACAGTGAAAAGTTGCTATTTGACCAGATTTTATTTTATTTTCTGTGTGGAAGAGAGCCGATTTAGGGGTACATCTACTTTTATTATTTGATAAAATAACAAAATACCATACAAATATTACATTGTACAACTTGCAGTTGTACGAATGCATAAAACCATTACATTCACAAATTTATTATTGGTGCATAGTGTTACGTTCCATAAGATTAAAATTGGAAATTATAATGTTGAGGGCTGTATTGTAAAAACAATTTTGCTAAATTGATGTAACCGAACTGTGCACGGAATTTTATCTCTGATATTTGATAGATATTGATATAATCAATAATAAATGGGATATTTTGGAAAGACCCATAGTTATTGTTATAACTATAGGTCTTTCTAATTTTAATTTTATGATGATTGATCATAATACTTGCTAATAAGTGCTAATTTTATATGGATACTAAAGGATTAATATTTGAATACACCTCCTACTTCCCCGAAGAAGCTACGTACAGTAGTGGCGAAACGTCGATATTCCTTCTTGTTCATTTCAATAAAATTTTTATTTTTATTTTCTATTATTTATTTGAACATGATACGGTTCAACCCGGAAGTCTTCTTAACACGAATAATTGATGATAAAGTATTTACAAATGTCTAAAAAGCGTGAATAACATTTTTGATATATCATCGTTCTTTTGATTAGGTTGCTTGGTATCTTTTCCTGAAAATTTAATTTCCCCCTTGCTTTTGCGTACGTTTTCCCCTCCGCTTGTAATATTATTGAAAAACTCCACTCTCAATTTTATCTAAACCTTTCTCACTGGTACTCTTTAATCTTAATACTGAATTGCCTTGTTTTTTGACCCTCTTTGTTCTATTTATCAAGATCATTATTTCTGATTTGTCATTTTTAATTTATTTTGATGTAAATTATAGGACTTGGCAATTACTGCTTCTTCGCAAACGCTTTACATAAGTTAAAAGGAAATTAGGCATATAAATAACATTATAATGTCGTGCTTGTATTACTGTACGTCATCTTTTATGTGTACGTGACATGTGTCTGTACTCATAATAAATTAAACCGTTAATGCTGGTTAGACACTCAATTTTTAAAACAAGAAGTTAGAACGACAGCAATATATGGGATTGTCATCCGTAAATATGAGCCTGTATGTACGTTACATCCAAGCTCATATTCCATGCATATGTACTCGCAGGCATGCAATACTGGTTAGTAGCAAGATTGGATAAGGAAGTTGGAACTATGAGATTCATGCTGTTAAAGATTATATCTATTCGAATGGCTATATTGTTTTCATAAATTGCTCATAATTAAGATAAAACCCTGCATTTAGTGTAAATATACTCAGGCTGTGATTATAAAATAAAAGATATAAAAGATTTAAGTGTTTTAAATTACATATAAAGCGGTCGTATATATGTATACCTAGGCATACATATATTCACCATGCTCCGAACGAAGAAAACCTTTTTCAAAAATTATACAAATCTGACGTTCAGTACGTGCCTGCAAGGCTTGGCGAATTGAGTTCTACTACGGAGATTATATAAATCAACTTCACTCGCCTGCAATTAAATTTAATGGATCTATATTCCTGCTGTTGGTGAAATTTTAAATAATTTGCTACAAAATAACGAGCAACCGTGTGGAGTTTCCAGAATAACAACTCTAGACGTGAGATACGCGCGGCAGGCTAATTACAAGGAACGCGAACCTTTATATTCGCTAATTTCGCTAACCTTTCGTTTAGGCGCGTCGGAATTATACGCCCGTCAAGTCGAATGTGAGAGAGTTACCCTGAAGAATTCATTTGGGCATGCTCACGACAATTTCGCGGAGAATTCTTGAGACAACTGTTGCTTACAGCCACCGACCTTAATATGCTTGGATGTTATGCACGCGACTGTCACATCTTAAAATGAAAAGTTCCTTGAAGCGATATCTATTCGATACTAAAATTCGTCGGGAAATTTTGATACACAACTGCCCATCGCCTTGCATTTAAATTTTGTAGTTTCTTTTTATTTTTTCGGTTCTTTCAATAATAAGATCACTGCCTATTATGAGAGTGGACGCGTCATTGTGAGATAAAACACAAATTGGAATAAAATGATGCACTATAAAAGTAAAAATAAAATAAAAAATACCCTTACCACCTCGATGAGTGAAGAACTCCTGGATACGTATTTCGGCAACTAAGTTGCCAT
>JARFOC010000185.1:315401-329179 GCA_031763485.1 Osmoderma eremita | reverse complement strand
AATAAGAGAGTGCTCATATTAGCCGAAGCATTAACGAAATTTATTTAATCAATGGATTGTAAGAGTACCGTTACAATTGTTGGATAAATTTAACAGCGCAGTCACTCGTTGATATACGCGGCTAGATTCTTGCCGGAAGAATTTGTACAAATTCCATATGATGTTTGTTGGAATATTCATTGCGCATGTCTTTGACGTCTCTCCAGCGATCCGAGCTTTTGAAGGGGCACGCAAGCTGATGTTTTTCCAATATTTGCATAAGAATTTGGATATATAACTGCATAAAGGGGTTGTGTGATACCTAATTTAAAAGCTTATGTAATTTGCAACACAACGGTGTTGTAATGCGGCTGTAAAAAAGTAATACAATAAAATACTATTAGTAAACTGGAGTATGTAGGCATATCAAAATGAATTCCAAAACTAGGACTAGGAGCACAATAAAATTTTTCTTCAGCTTAGAAAGTATGTATATAACAGCTACTGTTGGGTAGTTACCCCAAACAGTTCCATACACATATGTATATAATTAAACGATATAAGTAAATATAGGGCTTTCCCACAGTTTACGTATGATACAAAGTACTTCCTCTCGACAACTCGACGCTTACGATTTACGAGCCCGTTACTCGAATTCGGTGTATTATTTCGGCGTCATATTTCACTAGATCTGGTTCAATAATAGTCTGAATGGTGAACGCGGGGCGTAATATATTTTTAACACAAACAAGATGGATTCGTCCAGCCGCGTCGGCTACGGTACGACCCCCGAATTTGGCCCGGGCGTAAGCGATATCTTCGATTTCAATACGGCACCCCTGTACTATTCAAAATAAGGGAGTGTTGTCTCTATTTGTTTAGGATATTTGCCCGTGAAGACCTTTTGGAATATGTAAACAAATTTCTCGACGGATCTCGAAGCTGGGCGGCACGGGACGCGACGTAAAAAGTCTAGGAGAGAGTCTGGCTTTTCGCTTTCTAGGGGAATGCACAGTACCTTTTGCCTTAATGCATTAATTGTGTAAATATGAACTCTTCTTCACTTTAATGTCCCTGGCTCCGTTATTATTTTCTTTGTTGTGTATTTAGCGGGATAATTTAAATACAAATGGTGTTTGAGTTAAAGGCGTTCTTTTCAATGGTTTTTGACGGTTCGAATTTTATGACAGTCGGTTATTGATTTACAAATATTGATCCACGAAGTCTTGTTTCTCTTTTTCTTGTGTCGAAGACATTCCTCGGTGTTTGTATGTGTAAATGATCATAGATTATGTATATAAGAATTTTGTCAAAACATGAGCAAAACCTATAAATATGATAGGTGTAAGAACGTATTTGAGTACTAACAATATTTTCGGAGCCCCCGTATTTTATATTTATTACAAATAATCTAACAACAACCTTGTATAAATGTAGTGACATAATATTTTGTAGATATGTATTAACAATGATATAAATGCAAATTTAAACATAAATACATATAGGTATACAAAAATAAAACAAACAAATGAAAAACATGGGCGGCCTATTCAGAAATTCCTCCACACTATACATGGTCTCCCAAGTTGAGTGGCCTATTAAAATATTTCGGGGAAGGAAATACACAAAAATTCTGAAAATACGTACATTACCGTAGACTAATGTGATCTTTCAGAGTAAATTATTTTCACTTTTGCATCACTTCCGGTTGATCGGAAGTCGCCATTAACTTTCTTATTTTAAATGGAATGTTCTCATTTTTATTGCAAGTTCCGATTCTAAACGTTATTCTCAGCAGAAAATGTTAAGGTTTCCCTACACCTAAATGTAACCGATTTTGAGATATATTTAAACTTATGTAAAAAATTGTTTTGGTAGCTTTTCAAAAATTCAAGTTGCTTATCATTTGAAAGTATAATCCTCAGGCTTTCAAATCATATGCTAATTATCCCTGAAAAATGTACAGTCGAGTTCAAGCTGCTCTGTAGCCAATCTTATTGATGCCGTCTTCGAGTTGTCTTGCTTCAACTGCCAACACAGATTGTAAGCCATTATCCTTTAGCCATTGCGGATATGTTTTCCTTGGGGATTTTTCGTTGGTCCTGAAAATGGGTTATCATCTCGACCCAAAACTTCTTTTGCGGCTATATTAACACACTGAACCGCCTGTAATAATTTTCAATAAACACGTTTTTGCGCTTTCCATAGATACAACACACCTCAAATGATCAGGTACTGCAATAATCGAGTTTTGACAAGAAGTATTTTGGAGACAATATTTATAATATAATAAAACTAAAAATATGAGCAAACAACAATTTGATAGAAAATAGAAGAGGAAGGCAACGGAATCAGGGTGGAATGCAACTATTTTCATTTATGTTTACTTTCAACTTATTTGCAGCAAGCTAGTTTTGGGATCATTACTAGCTCTACTATTTTTTTTCATAAGCTGTGCTCTTGTACATTCCCTCTATTAAGTAGTGTCTCGCTGCGTATAAATACATTTCAACATTCCCACGATTCACCATTTATATAAATAATAAATAGCAGTGGGTCCAAAATAGTATTTTTTATGCCTTGGTTGGATCTACCATTCTTTTATATACTTTCTGTGTGAAAGATAAGATTGCATCAAACTTAGTATTCTTCTTATCCTATAGTATTTTAGTTTTTCTAAAACAAGATATGATGACATCGGACTCGAATTCTTTGGTCAAATCTACCGAATTGATCTGAGTACCTACACTATCATCAAACACTGCATAAATTACAGTGTCCATTTCAAGACCGGTATTACCCCTCCGCAAGTAATTGTGCTTCTCAAAATAATCAATATTTCTAACAATATCCTTATCTAAATAGATTTTTACGTAAATTACCCCAAACTCATTCCCGGTAATGGAAACAAATTTCCACCAGTCCATTAATCACATTTTCTATAACTAGAACGTGAACTAAACGTTTCGCCCTCACATAACTTTTATAATTAAAGAAAAACGCCTCGCCGCAGTACGTTTATTAAAACCTATCGTGCGCAAAGAGGAGTCATGCGACATTACTGTTTGTTTTAATTTCTCCTGCCCTGGTAATAAATTTCGAAGTAAAACAGTGCGGATTCTAGACGATACTAGTAATTAACTGGGATCGTACATGCGAAACAATTGAATAGAAAATAAATTGGACTGAGATATTCATCGATTGAGAGTGTATTACCCTAATGATAACGGCACTAACTCGAGCATGAAATTAATACCTGCCGGTGAATCGCTGGCTAATAAATTCACCTGTTTGCATAGATTTGCAGATTAGTTCGAAGTTGAATTTACATCCGCAATCGCGCAAGACGACATGTGTATGCATCTGTGATTCTATGATTTTAAATTTAAATATTTGGGGATAGTTTGAATTTGTGGCGTCTCAAACAAGGGTGGTACATCTATGGCATAAATTAAACCTACAATTAACCTTTTATATAGAAAATTAATGGCATTATCGGAAGAAATGAAATGAGGGTAAAAACATTTTGGAGCATAAAAAAATTAAAGTAAACTAATTTTTAAAATATTTACCAGCCACAATTCAATAAAACAATATTGGGATTATAAGATTTGTTCAAAACGTCAACCCAAAGAGAAATTACATAAATTAGCTCTTTACATTTAATTTTTGACATATTTTTTCCATTCTCTCTAATCTAAGAGTTTAGTAATTTTAAAACGAAAATATCGGTCAGAAATCTCAATGAAAAGCTTAACCGAATTGACTCAGATTCGAACGGCGCAAAGTAAATTAAAACATTTCTTTCTGTTCTCGAGATGTTTGAGGTTAAAATTTCGCCATTAAAAGTTAATGCTGGAGCGATTATTTACCAAAGCCACGCCTTTCGACTAGGATTCAAGCGGTGAAAGGCATATTAAAATATTTCGTTTCGTTTGCGAGATATTTATGAGTTTCTGTAGTTATCGTAAAATTTCCCGTAGAATAACGTGTGCTCCCGAGAAATAGGAGAAAAAGTGAAAAAATCATAAATTTTCGGTATTTCTAACACCAAACTCGCGCTCTCCACGGTCAAGCGCCATTGTCGAGAAGAGATTCAACATATTGCCCTAGTCTTTAGGAGTATTTTGAGACCAACCGAGGCTCGGCAACTCTAACATTTTTCGAATTACGAAGGAAATCCTAAAAAAACTAGTGTTTTTCCATACAGGGTGGAAGGGGCTCAAAGGAGGAATCTCTGGTAACTAGGTGTATTTTGACGCCAAGCGCAGCGTGATTCCTCATAGTTCCGTAGATAGGAGGAAAATGGGAGGAAACTCGCATTTTTTGATACTTCAAGCCCTGAATAAAGCATCGATATGTACTATTAGATGCGTTTTCAGAGGGGCATTACATTTCTGACACACTTTTTCCGTTCTCTCTAACTAATTGGGAGATATAAATAAATATCGTAAATTTAAATGACTTTTTCATAAATACTAAGACCTTAATTTATTTTGATATATAAATAATTATTTTTAATGATCGTAAATATAAAAACAAAAGGGACAGTATTCAAATAAATCCGGCAGATATAAGCAAAACATTCAATGACTTATGAAGATTCCATAAAGGTTGGTATAAACAGCTTGTATGCGGAAAAATAAAATCGCGCGGATTTGTTAAGAAGTTGTACTTGATTTACTTTATGGAGAAAGCTCTTCATACAGCGTGTAAGCGATATGTGGAAAATATACAATCGTGAAGTACCGGAAAATACCAAAAATTAACTTTTGTCCTTCCAATGATCTGGAGTGAATCGCAAAACCATGTCGATGATTGCTATTTTTGTTTAATTCAGACTTCGGGTTATAATAAGAAAAATAAGAATTGTGTATTGTGTAAACTCCACTCAGCTATTCAACCGGTGTCACATTCCGATATCATTGCCAGTTTATGAAGAGCTTCTTTCACTTGGGGACGATCACGATATGTCAGACTTCTTGAGGAGCAAGGTCTGGATGTTGATTTTGACAATGAAGTTTTAATTTCAAAGTCTGGACCGCAAGTAAGAGGTTTGGGTATATCAAAGGAATCATTGGAAATGCTTCAGGATTAAATGAAGAAAAAACTTACTCGAGTGGGATACGAACTTGTTATCGTAGCAAGGGAAGTGATCTTGTACAATATTTTAAACATGAGGGTTTGTCTATTGTAAGAATGTTTCAGGTTTGATAACTGAAATGGGACCTATACAATATTACCCAAACGAGCGGCCTTTATTTATCGAGAGTTCAAGCGGCGGAAGTCCCAAGTGTATTTTGCTACACAACGGGAATGTATACGGTTCAATTCCTATTGGTTATTCAGTCTACTTGAGGGAACCTATGAAGATGTTAAAAATGTTTTGAAGGTATTAAAATATACAGACCATAACTGGATCATACGCGTGGATCTTAAAATTACCAGGATTCCAAAAATGATTGTTAATGAAAATTACCGGGTTTTGTATGCCTCTGGGTAGTAGAGCAAGAAACCAATGGTGAAAGATTTGGACTTTTAGAATAACTTTAGCCCTTAGAGAAAAAAATGTTATAAGCTACCCATTAGTGGACATAGGAAAAATGATTTTTCTACCTCTCCACGTGGAACTAGGTCTTTCGAAGCAATATATTAATGCTTTAGATTTTCAAGGCGATTGTTTTCAGATAAGTGAAAAACTTCCACCATCAGGTTAGAAAAGAAAAGAAGAGCCGGTGCATTCGATGTACCGCAAATTGGTACCGCAAATTGGCCTCCTGGCCCAATGTTCTGCGACACTATGAATGAAATTGAGAAAGAGGTCTGGACTTCGTTGCCAACAATTGTCTTGGAAACAAAAAAAAAACATGCTATTATAAAGATTTAGTGGAAACAATGCTTGAAAATATCCACCGCCTAGGTTGCAACGTATAAAGCTTCATTTCCTACATACTGATCTTGAGAGGGCTTAAGGTTGCATCAAGATTTAAGATCTTTGGGAGGTCGGTGCCAAGAAAGATGGGATCCTCACATGACGGCCCACTACTGTTGTTATGTCCAAAGGAATTGCTAAAACATACAATACAGCAAAAAGTGCTACAGGGGGGGAATTTATTCCCTGAGAGCAATGTGTTAAATTCTAATTTTCTTTGTTATTTTTACTAAATATTGCATAATAAACACACTGTTCGGATTACTCCTCCCGCACAAGTATTAATTAATTCGGGACGACACGTGTTTCGGGAATACGTGGATTCCCATTATCAAGTCGAATAGTCGAATATTGCATAATTATTTATGTATCTAATATGTATGTATTTAAATAAATAAATTGTTATAGTTGTGTACTTTGTTTATTTTATACACGGATAAACCATTTGGTTGAGTCAACAAAATCTACGTTTAAATACGGGCAAACAAAATATCATGTTGTAAATATTTATTTCACACAACATATGTATTTGTTTGCCTGCATTTAAACGTACATTCTGTTCGCTCAACCAAATGGGTTTTTCGGTGTATGAGTTCTCAACAACTTAGTCACTTTTAGCGATTCTTCAAAGAGCAGGATATGTATGGAACTAAATTTTGATGTGATGCGTAAATCTTTATGATTTTTTGATTCAGCACAGCTAAATGGGTAAAAGACAAGTCTAATTTAGAAGTAAATAAAAGTTGTACTGAGCAGTGTATTTTTGTAACTACTGTAAAACAAATGACAGATTGCAAATGTCAATGTAAATAATCGTGAAGCTGTGAAATTGCTACAATGACCATTCCTCGTTTCGAATCAATTTTTTTCATCCAAGAATTACATATGTTAGCAGAGATGTTTTCAAATTTATGATTAAACTATTAGCATGCAAAAATATTTATATATAATGTAATTAATTACTCAACTAGATAATATTTAACAAAACCCCGGTTGCCGTGGATGCTGCGCATAGACATTTAAATTTCAATTTTTATGTAAATTTTTCTGAATGGAAATTCATGAATTAAAATGAAAATCATAAATAATGCAAGAGTTGTGCTTTATATCCATACGCTTTCAGGTTTCAATGAAAAAAAAAAAAGAAAATCTGTTAAATTTTTAATATTCAATTCCGTTCGGCGAGATCGAGTTAGAAATATATGTACCAAACATATGCATGTTGTTACACAGGGAAATGTAACGGCAGCTCAGACAGCTTTTTTATTCAAAATAGGTGGCCACACACAATAAAACGATCAAACGTCACGTAAAAATTAGATTGTGTACAATAAATTTGATTAGGGCAAGAGGTGGAAATGAGAATCAACCTCTCTCTTCATCTAAAACGGCGTTAGGTTGTCTGGTTAGAATTAAGTCACCGATCTCTCGAATTTACTGGAGAAACTACCATTGGGGGCGTGCGATCAATTGATTAATTTGATAATTCTTATCGCGCCCAGAAACCTGATTAACATTTATCGCCGACGATCCCTTACTCCCCGTTTCTCCCATCCGATCGATATTCACGTCTCATTCCTTATCTGATTTCTTGCATCTGTAACGATACATTTGCATCAATAAGGAGTTTATAACAAACTTAGAAGGGAAGTTGGCCCTCTCCGTCCGCGAGGATTAAAGCCATCGAGATTATTTAATTTAAAAGTTCTAGAGGATAATGGGGAAGGAGGGCGCGTCGACGTTTTTAAATTTATCTAAGAGGGATCTCAAGAAAAATCAGTTCCCTTGGAACTGTATCTTTTTTTAGGAGTACCCCTACTTTGCTCGGGTTTGGTTCGCCTTTTCCGAATTAAACTCGTAATGACGTAGCAATCCGTGCGGCGATGCTCCTCTTCCTTTGTGCCGGTGTTACTCCAGACAATTTATATCTGTTTGTTTTGGGACGCCGGAAATTTTTCCGTTTAACGACTCTTAAAGAACGACGAGAGAAAAGTAAATTCAATTAAGATCGAATTACGTCATAAAGAAAGTTTAGTTTGAGACCATTAGGAGAATGAAATGGTGGAATGTGAAAGTTTATTTTACATTATACATTAATGAAGAATTGCAACGACTGGCGGCTGGTATCATTAATACACAGTATATCGGGAATTCCACACAGGACAAGTTAGGTCTGTGTGGTCAAGTGACAGTAACATCTTTTGTAAATTAAATGGTTGCAAGTATAAAATAAAGTCATTAGACGATATTAGGAAGTTGCGGAGCACGCACACAAAGTGAGTCTACCTAGAATACTATCGCTTGGTCCGTCGACACGGAAAATCCTTTATGGCAGAAGAACTGTCAGTTTCTTGTTTCTGCTTTTTGCCTGCGCTTTGTTTAGTTGTTCGCTTTAAATATTTGTACATTAGAATCAATTTTTATTTACATTCTCACTTTAAGTTAAAAATACCCGTTACCACCTTGTTGAGTAAAGAACTATACGTAATTCGGCAACTAAGTTGGCATACTAAGCAGAAAACCGCAAAGGAAAAACTACAATGTCAGGCGTAGGTAGCACTCCGAGAACAATCCTGCTCTTAGAACCCCACTATCAACATTCTAAAAGCAGGATTGTTCTCGGAGTGCTACCTACGCCTGACATTATAGTTTTTCCTTTGCGGTTTTCTGCTGAGGATGGCAACTTAGTTGCCGAAATACGTATTTGGAGTTCTTTACTCAACAAGGTGGTAAGGGGTATTTTTAACTTAAATTTATTTTAAGCCACCGTATCCTATACCTAACCTACATTCTCACATTATAGCATTCTTTTTGAGTAGTATAGATCATAGTTTCTTAAACTGCGGGTCCCCCCATTTGGGTCGCTGGACCGGTAGCGAGGGGTCGCTAAAATATTTTAGCAATTTTAAGAAACGTTAAAATTTGAACTAATTTTATTTTTAAAAAAGTATCAAGAATAGAAAAGTGAAACCGAACAACATTAGTTTTCATTGCGTATAAATATTTCAAATTATAATTAAAAAAGGCTTTATTTTAAAATTTCATATGCAATTTTTATCATTTCTTTTGGTTGACAGCTTAAGCTGCATTGAATAATAAACATAGAAGGGACATCTGTATCTCAGAAAAACAGAGATGGAGTATGCTCACGCGAGCTCGAACAGGCGATATTATATCTCTCATGCTGGGTTTATCGTTGGGAGAATTTTCAATTTTCCCATAAAATGTATGCGCGCGCATGGTTCGTCGCTAAAACGATGGAACGATAAACACAGCATCAGTCAGCACTTGTTCTCTGGCCTGCATGGTAGTTCCTTACAAAGTTTTTACATATAATTATTATCAAATAATTTTACGAATCATGGATAAGTGGCTAAATTTATGTAAACGAGATGAAAACAATGAAAAGTCGTCTCCGGTACCTAGCACGAGCCCAGTAATAATACCAAGAAAACGAAAATATTACGAATCATATTTGAAATTTGGTTTCACTTTTTGTAGTTATGATGGAATAGAAAAGCCATTATGCTTGACTTGTAAAGAAGTTTTGGCTGCAGAAAGCATGAAACCCACTAAATTAAAGCCACATCACAATGCAATGCATACTGTACAAAGGATTCTTTGAACTACTTTTGAAATCTTCAAATTAACAAAAGCTTGGCTTTGAGGAATTTGTTACTATGAATTTAAAAGTATTTACTTGCGTCTTATGAAGCATCCTATTTAATTACAAAAAATAGGAGGGCCTATTCAATTGGAGAAAATCTAATATTGCCAGCTGCTGTTAAGATGTCCGAAATAGTTCATGGCAAAAAAGACGCAGATAAAATTCGTAAAATTCCATTGTCCATCGATACTGTTTCGAATCGAATTATGGAAATTAATAAAGATCAACATCAGCGGCTAATAACTAGGCTTAAAATGAGTCCTGTTGGATAAATCAACTGATATTACAACCTTGGCCCAATTATTAGTGTATGTTAGACATATTTGCGAAGCATGTATTCATGAGGAATTTCTGTTTTGTCGCTCCTTCGATGGACACACAACAGACACAAGAGAAGACATTTTTGTAAAAGTTAATTAATTTTTCATTGAAGAAGGTTCGCAATGGAAAAATTGCATTTGCACAGACGGTGATAAAGCAATGCTCGGTGAAAAAATTGGATTTCTAGCTAAAGTTAAGTGGCAATGAACGTATAACATTTACTCATTGCATGATAGGTACATCGGGAGGCCCTGGTAGCCAAAAAGATATCAGCGGAATTAGATGGTGTGCTTCGAGATAGTGTTAAAGTGGTCAACTTTATTGAAAGTCGTGCCCTGAACAGTCGTTTAAGGTAAGATGGATTTCAAGAGGCCACAGTTTAAAAAGGTTATTAAAATTAAAAGATGAAGTTCTTCTCTTTCTAACCGAATAAAAATCTGATTTAGCGAATTTATTCCATAATAAGTTGTTGCTGCAAAACTATGTTATTTGAGTTACATATTTGAAAAACTAAATGAACCAAATGTATGATACATGAACATCTTGAGAAAAATTGTGAGAAATATTTGCCTTCAAATTTTAGCGCCGAAGAACTAAAACAAAAGAATTTCCAACGATTTCTCAAACTGCCATAAACATTCTTTTACCCTTTTCTACAACATATTTGTGAGACGACATTTTCGTCTTTAACCACTATAAAATCAAAGTGTCGATCAAATTTAAAGAATATTGAAGAAGTGCTTTGTCCGGCGGTGTCTAATATTTTGCCAGGATTTGATAATATTATTAAAAATAAACAGGCACACCCTTCCCATTGATACTTAATATATATATAATATATGCGCTCTTAATAGTAAGTGGGTTTTCATAGTAGTGTCATTAAGTGCCTACACTTAATGGCCAGAAATTATTTGTTATTTGAATTATTTTTTATTGTATTACTTTTTTTAAGTTTGTTTTTTATTTTTATAATAAAATTTTCACATTGTCTTACGTCTTAAAATGAAAAATTAAAGTTAGTTGCCAAAAACTGCAAAAAAAATATCCGCCTGCAATGCTTATGGGGTCCCACAAAGTTTTCATAAATATTATGGAGTCGCCACACCAAAAAGTTTAAGAAACCCTGGTATATATTATCTATCTATATTTACTTGAATTCTGTGTTGTAATTCGTCGATAAGTGTTTATTAGTTTATTTTTCTTCTTTCTTTTGGGTAATTAACCTTACTTACTGATTTTACTTATCTTAGTTGTTTTGCGATGTACGGATGGAGTCTAAGGTTCCGAGAATTGCTCATATTAACGTAAGATCTTTGATACCTAAGGTTAATGACTTAAAACTATTTCTTTTTGATAGCCATATTGATATTCTATGTGTAACTCAAGCGGGTCGTTATGCGGGGGGCGTGGATGAAAATGACGGCTTTAATTTTCGCCACCATGAACGTACGCGTCGTATTGGGTGTGCGGGAATATATATTCGGAATCTATTAGAAAACTCTATAATTCAAACTTCCCGTATCATCGAACAAATCTGGCTTCTTTTAAAAGTTAGTGGGAAGGGTGTCGCTGTGGGTACTGTCTATAATCCACCAGAGTCAGATTATAAATATTCTTTGAGTGAACTGGAGGACTCTCTGGTGCAGTGTCCTTTGATGGCTGAGGACGTGTACTTTACGGGGATTTCAATATTGATTTGCTCAAAATGAACAATCCATCCATGGTGTACTTCAATTCTTTTTTGGACGTGTTGGACTTTAGGCAGATTATTTCCATACCTACTAGAGTCACGCTAACATCCATCATTGACCTTATTCTTGCTACCAGTGAGGGTAACATAATAGATTCTGGCGTAATTGACTGTCGGATCATGATTATGTTTTCTGCGACATAACCTGCAACAGGCCGGAGCCAACTGTAGCTTTTCGTGACTATAAAAACAATAATCTAACTAACTTTCTCTTCGACCTTGGTTGTATTGATCTCAATTTCTTAATACTATTACGTAATACAGAGGAGAAAGTTTCCTACTTCAACTCATGCGTTTTGTAACTATTCGATAGACATGGACCTCCGGTTTCTCGCAGGTTTACAAAAAAATATATACCTTGGTTGAAGGATAACTTGAAAACTTTGATGAAACTGCGTGAGCAAGCTAAACATGAGTTTTAGAAACATAAAAACCCTGGCGTGTGGGATTATTACAAATCTCTGAGAAACTTAACAAATATTACTTTTAACTTGGAAAAGAGAGCATACTTTGAATATATTTCACGTTCGAAAAACAGTAAATTTCTATGGTCAAACCTGAATCACCTCGGTCTTCGCAAAAAAAAAGTGTATTTGCTACAATTTAGCTGATTCCGAGAAAATTAATGAATACTTTGTTGGTGACATATCTAGTATAGACAATATCAATTGTCTATACTGATCCTCTTAATCGGCAATTCTGCCTTGGTGGTGGTATTAACTCGAACGGCTTCGGGTTCTTCCTGGTTGACATTAATCTTATAGAAAACATTTTAACAAACTCTAAGCCTTCCTTCGTTGGGTGCGATGGTATCAATATTACAGTGTTACATTTATATTATTTAAAATTCCTTAATTTTTTTCTATTACAAAAAATTGCACTATATACTTTCATTTATTTATTAATTTCTTTATTTACGCGACATGTACGCATATCTACAAAATTACAAATCGATAATTGATATTGAAATCTTCTTCGTAATTGTTGTTTTAGCAAGGTCAACATCGCTCTCCAAATTTCACTGTTGCATATAATTCCCGATTGCATTATACTCACATTATTTCGCCATCACCCACTTGAATCTACGAAGGACAGTAGCCGTTTTAGTTTCCATTTGCGTTTTTGCAATATTTGTTATTTGCGGTTTGGTCCTTTACATTTTCACTGATTTATTTCTATTTTACTAAACGCAAAATGTTTGCTTTTACGATCTTGTCCTCTAGTATACTATTATACACTAATTTAAGCTCTACCATTAGATGCTGTGGGCTGGTATCACTAATACGCAGTATCGGGAAATCCACAACACACAAATTGATTTAACAAAATTCGCAACAATTGTTTCAAGAGCACGTCGGCTCTCATTGTCAACCAATTCCATTACCATTAGATACAACTTTATGGATGTCGGGGGTTATATACTACAGTGATCAAAATTTAATTCATTTATTTTTTTTTTTATTTAATCCCTAGTTTAATTATCTAAAATATTTTTTTATAGCAGCCAATTTATTTTCGTATTTCATATTTGTTCATTATTATATGAATACATTAAAGCTAATATCTAAAATACGCATAAGCATAATATTTTAATATGCCGTCAACTGTAATTGATAACAAACGACATTTATTCTTATCGTATCACACCTACTGACACTACACGCACATAGCTCGAGAATTGATTAGCAATCCCCCACCGAGAGTATTGTTCTTAATACAATGGAGAGGGATTGGACCATGACGCCTAGGTTTTGGTGAATTACTAAATATATTACAGAATATTAATTTATTATTGCTCTTGGAAGCCATACCTATTGTGCTACCGTTTGGAATCTGTAAAGCCTAGTGAAGTACTATCCGAAAGAATGGTTAAGGTTGAATGGGAACACTGCATGAGCAAATGTATTAAATAATGTTAGCGTATTAATATTCAGAAACTGCATCATGGATAGAGGAAAACAACCATTTAGCACAGTATTTGGTCTTTAATAAAATGCTGGCAACTATGAATATTTCACAATAAAAGAATGATATTTATACCACGGTAGAAAAAACACGGTATGCTCACGCGCATGTAGAGCTACGTCACTGCGGAGCAAAAATCGTGGCAAGTACAAAATTAATTAGAG